>CM032229.1:116392500-116495000 GCA_019009955.1 Riptortus pedestris | reverse complement strand
TATAATTTGCACACTTTTGTTGTATATCACAAAGCATAAACGAGATATACCTAACAACTAAAGTGAGTGCCTCGACAATTTTATTGAGCACTTATGATTCAGCTGAATTAAACAAAACTCAATATGTGGGTTAACTCTGACATGATTATAAGATAATTAATATTTCTAGGGGTGGGGGTTATAGACTAGATAAAAATGAAAAATCGCGATCTTTCGTTTCCTATTGGTTTTTGGGCAAACGTGCATATAACAAAAGTTGTTTATTTTGTTATTTAGAGAAACATTTGCTATATAAACATTTCTCATATAATTGGAGTATCAATGAGATATACGCTAATAACTATAGCGGGACAGCAATTTAGTGGGCACTAACTGCTTTTGGAGAGAAAGGGTAGATGGCACCTTGTAATGAGGAATATTATTAATGATTGCCATGAATACAATACACACTCATTATTCAGTTTAATTATTTCCCGAGCAAAGATACCTCCGCAATGGTATTGTACTAAATAATGATGAATGAATTCTAACCATGATTATGATTAATACTGTAACGATATTTTGAACAGTGCAGACGGATTGATCAGAAACTCTTTTTTTTCTTCAAGACTAAAAAGTCCGTCACGCAGGGGCTGCGTAAACTAAGCAGATTTCCCACGTGAAGTTTTACGTGTAATAGAGAAATTTCACGAAAGCCGAGGAAACGGTGGAACTAGCTTTTGGCGGTAAAGTCAGTCGTTCGTTAGCCGGCCAGATTTAATAAAAATGCAAATATCTCGGTTAATATTCAAGATAGAGAATAAATGTTTATAACAATATTTATAGTAAATTTAAGTTACAATAAGATTCATTCTGTACACTTTTTCGATCCGACGTATAGTAACGGAGATATTTTGAATTTTCGAAAATCCTCCCCTCTAAATCCCCCCCTCCTAATGGTCCGATTTCAGTCGTTAACGAACTTGATCTTTCTTTTTACATAAAACGACTAAATATCGAGTTTGGTAACGATCAAACAAAAATTGCGACCGCTAGAGCGGTAACAGACAAATATATATATATATATATATATATATATATATATATATATATATATATATATATATATATATATATACATACATACTCGCATACTATCCAAATATACGCATAACCTGTAGTTGTGCATTGATTTTTGTCTCTCTAGATTGTATGGTATTTTTCCGTTTCACGTGGAACTCTGAAACAATGTTAAAGATTATTGGGTTCGGTGTCTGTTTTTAATGCCTAAACGATTGAACCGCATTTTGTGATACTTGTTATGATTATTACCAGAAACCAAAACTTTAGACTATACTAATATCCTTAAAGATGAATATTGCGGGGGGGGGGTGTTATGAGGAAGGCCTGGAACGAGTAAGCCTAATATTTCATTTTCTAGTTCTTTTTCGTCTAAAATGTACTTACGAAAATTGCTTACTTAGTTTTAGAGTATTTTTTTTTTTTTGGAGTAGTTTTTTTTGTAACATTTTCCATATGGATTTGGATACCGAGTTCCGGAAGTAAGAGCAGCAAAGAAGCTTCTCTGGTCATCTTCATGCGAAAATCTTGCAATCAGATCAAAATCGGAACTTGGAACGTGAGGACGATGCGGGAAGGTGCTAAATTAGACGAGACAATCAGCTAAAATATATAGTATTAACATTTTAGGATTAGGTAAACCTCTATAGTATGAGAAAGGTGGACTCTCTTTAGATGATCTATAGCGGTGGTGAGGTAAATTTGAATGGCGTTGCTTTAATTTTACATGAGAAAGTGTCAGGGAAACTCCTAAACTTCTACCAGGTAAATGATCGCCTGATTAATGCAAGTTGTAAACCTGTTAATTTAGTTGTAATGCAAGTGTATCTACCTACATCAGAATACTTGGATGAGGATGTCGAACTAGTATATTACCAAATAGAAGAATTAATAAATATGACATCAAAAGATAATGTTGTAATAATAGGAGTTTTTATTTCTTTAATAGGCGAAGGTCATATCGGCGACATGACAGCTAGGAAATATGGTTTAGAAAATAAGAACAAACGAAGTAAAATGCTAATTTCATTCATTCATGTGATATCGAGTTCGTTTTAAGAAGTTCCAAAAAGAAGAACACACATTCGGACCCGGCCAACTGATAAAAAGTGACTTCAAATTGATTGCCTCCAAGTTAAACAATGATATCGAAATCAAATGAAACCAAACTACTTCCAGGAGCAAAAGTAGATAGTGGCCATCAATTAGTCACAGATGCAGAATAGGGTTAAAAAAATATAATAAAGTTTATTCTAAAAATTGGAACCTAGAGGCATTAATATATTAAGAAATTAAAGACGCGTTTCAAGGAAAAAGATGCAAAAATTTGGACGACAATAAAGAAGTTCGAAACGGCTGAGAAAATAGAAACAGGATTAATGCTCGCTGTAGACAGGATTCTTGATAAAACGAAACTAAATCAAAGAAAAACTTAAATGATGGATGAGATCCTCCAACTGATAAATAAAAGCATTAAATATGGAAACGTAAACGATGTTACAAATTACAAGAGCCTTAAGAATCAAATTGACAATTGCAGAGTAGAAAAAGAGAAATGAAGACACCACTCTGGGAAGGGCTGATAAAGCTTACAGTAAAATTAAATACTCGCAGTTTAAGCCCAAAATGTAGGTCTAAATACTATTTGGTAAAAATGAAATATGCGACCATTGGAAAGGACTGCATTGGGTATATAAAATTAAATTTTCGCCATTTCCTAAGTCCTGGGTGTCGTTTTCGAAAATCGAGACTTGAGTACAACCTCAATAGCTGATTTCCCTTCAATAGCTTGATTATGATGTATGGTCTCCTATACCAGTCAATTGGTTAAGTACATGTGAATGTGAACAATATCATTGAAAATTTCAAAGCTGCCTTCCGATTTTTTTTTTTTTTATTGAAACGAATTTTATTGGATTATATTCGAACAATGCATTTTCACTTCCGCAGACTGTTTGACGGTTGACGGATTCTGAATATTGGGAGTGAAACCCCCGGAATCGGAGGCGCGACCAGGATTGGAGGCATAACCAATTAAGAAGTTTAGTAGGTTTCCAACCCTTCCTCATTAATCCTGTCTAATCACCATGGAAATCTGTCCATAATAAACAGTGGCCATCCCTTCTGCCATTTTGTCCGTCTGCCATTCAAATGGAGTACAATAATTGTGAGTTCAGTAAAACAACCAGTCGATACCACAATGAGAATGACAATTCAAACAAAACATTTATGCTGGTTTGTCATTTCAAGCATTCTGATCACTTGTGAAAATCGTTTGTACAGAATGGTCTCTTGGGCCAATTGAATAGAATGAGGTTGGGTTCAAATCATGCCCTTTTAGCATATTAAAATAATTAAGCTATTGAAGCTGTGTACTCGTAGTACTCTGTTCAAAAAATCTTTAAATATTAATCAATTGGAACTATTAAACTTCAAAAATCATTCGGACATTCAAGCAGGGCTTGATTCAGAAATCTTCACGGATCATGTGGAGCTAGCGTGTCTTTTAGGAGATCTCTCTTAAGGGAAATCAGCTGTTGAGATTGTACTCATTACGCGAAGTCAGCTTAAACATTAAAGACAAGCTAATATTAAATGAAGCGTTTATTTGAAACCTGAATACCAAATATTGCTTTCATTCAGCTTTTATTTTGTGAGATAGATGCAAATGTGTGAAGTCATCATTTATGATTTTACGATCTAAACTATATTATTTTATTTCATCAAGACCGATTAATACCCAACTAATAGAGTAGTGGACAACAGTATTATACCCAGGGGTATAATTTAACTTTATAAATTGTGATACTCAGCGGAAAGAGTAGGATAGTCATGTGATTGACAGAATCGGCAAAATGTAACTAATGGGAGGAATCAAAAATACATGCGCAGAGCACGAATAGAAAATGTTTCGTAATAAAGAGCGCTCACGAAGAAAGAAAAACTCCGAGATGCAGAAAAAGTTTCATACAAGAAAGAGGAAATGGTCTTTACAAACATCAAACACCTTAGACTGGGGTTCAATTTTAGGCTATCAGAGTAACCATGATTTTATTAGCAACAAAGGTTGGTTAAGCTAGGTAAACTAGGACTTCATTTCAAGCTATGTTCGAGGACCAATCGTTTGTCCCAAATCGGAAAACTCAGAAAGAAAGAGCTGATCTACTTGGCAGAAATTTGGTAGAATATCAAAGCCCCAGGGCCTCGCGAAATCTCCTAAGAATGACTGAAGTAACGAGGAAATGTCATTAGAAGGAACAAGGTTTGTAAAACATTGATAAAAAAAAAATACTCGAGTAAAATGGGCAGAAGTAACCATTGTCCTAAGACATACAATGAGAAACAACTTCAAATACGGAAATTATAGTGGTAGCTCTTCTCATAGCCTATGAATGCAACCTTGGCAGTACAAGAAGTTAAAGTAGAGAGTGTGCTATAGGCGAGATATATCATATTTTGATAGGAATAAAAGCATATGGAAGCGTGGACAAGCTAAAATTGTCGTTGACATTGGAGTCAGCTGGAATACCTTGAAAGTATGACGAGTAACTAAATCAAACATGTCATTCCAAAAAGTGAGGAATCTCTGATAATACCATTTCAACAAAGGACCAAGAGGCATAAAGTTCATTCTAAATATCGCTACTAGAAATAACGCAGCATAGGTTGGTACTCTGGGAGAGTTTGCACGAGTCACACATCTATTTGTATTTTTTGCATGAATTTGCTTTTGGAGTAAAATAAAATAAAATTATGAGGTCTCCCCTAGTCTTGCCCACAGGCTAGCTTTTGTAGCAATGCTTTTTGAATTTGAACCACTGGCGTGAATGAAAATCATAAAAATATGTTTTACTTCATCGAAAAATGTCACACTACTATAAGACGGTGGAAGAGGCCCAGCGCTTGCAAGAACCGGGACGTCTACACGTTATATATTTTCATGTTCCTGCTTTAGACCGGCGTTATGGCTGCCTCGATTCGAATTGCAGTTCAATTACCGTAGTATTTTCAACACTAACTATTCAAGGTATAGTGAGCACCATATACAACAATTTTTTTTTTTTTTGGGATTATAATTTTTAGTTGATTTTTACTGAAGAATTTAAAAAAATAAACATTTTTTCTCTTGGAAAATATTTTACTTGTAAACTGGTAAAAAATTGTAGTCATATAATACACCTTGGAAATCATTTAATGAATCTGTAGATACCCAATGAGTATTTCTATTCAGAAAGGTTCAGAACTACATTTTCAAGAAAGGTATTAATGAGGGGTTAGTACAGTTTGAGAATACCGCTAGACGTACCTCATGTGATAATGGGTATTCTTTAGATGCTTAACCTCGAGTAAAATTTTCTCCACTCTGATGCAGACGGCAATAGGAAACCATTAAATGTCCTAGTGAATCAGTACATTGGCTTCTTCGTTGCCATGAAAACAGGTATTAGCAGATTTCCCCTAAGGGAAATTAGCTATTGAGGTTGTACTCATGACGGAATTTTCGAAATTCGTCTTCAAATGTCCATCGATCCTACCTAGTAGATGACAAAAATGAGGTTCGTTCAGAACTGTGTGTATATATATATATATTTGTCTGTTACCGCTCTAGCGGTCGCAATTTTTGTTTGATCATTACCAAACTCGATATTTAGTCGTTTGTAAAAAGAAAGATCAAGTTCGTTAATGGCTGAAATCGGACTAGTGGGAGGGGGGGGATTTAGAGGGGAGGATTTTCGAAAATTCGAAATATCTCCGTTACTATACGTTGGATCGAAAAATTGTACAGAATCAATCTTATTGCAAATTAAGTTTACTTTAAATATTGTTACTTCATTTATTCTCAATCTTGAATATTAACCGAGATATTTGCATTTTTATTAAATCAGGGCGGCTAACGGACGAGTGACTTTCCCGCCAAAAGCTAGTTCGGCCGTTTCCTTAACTGCTCGGCTCTCGTGAAATTTCTCTATTGTAAAACTTCACGTGGGATATCTGCTCAGTTTTCGCAGCCCCTGCGTGACGGACTTTTTTTAGCTTCTGGAACAAATTACAACATGTAGTTTACATCCAGCTCATTTAGACGGGAGTATGGAAAGGCCAAAAAAATGAGAATGATACAGGTATTTCTTCTGATTTTACTAAATCAGAAGTTGAAAAAATCTTTCAGAAGTTTTCCAATAAGGAAAGGCATCACTTGCTTTGAGCTCCCTACTCGCTCATTCCTTCTACTCCGACGTTCATTTTCCATTTCCTCTTTTGATACGAACTTCTTGAGGGCACAAAAGGGAATGTTTCTAAAAAATGAGGGGTGGTTTCCACGAAGGAGATATAGTTGGAAGAGCCTCTAGGTGAGAGGGAATTATTAGGGGTAGAGCACACTGACAGCCAGTTTCAACTTTTAATAGGGCCTGGGTGTAGCTGGATGACTGACTCTGGTGTAGCTATCCCGCTGGGTAGAATGAATGGAGGAGCCTATTGATGGGAGGATAACAAGGGAGCCAGTCTATTGTACAGAAGGGACGGCTTCTCCTGTAATTGGGACGAGATACCGTTTTATACCGACAATATAGGCTATGCTACGCTAGTGATTAGTCTTGCTTGTCGCCAGGGAAACTGCATCCCCCTGTAGGCTGGGGGTGGTTTATCAATGGACCGTCGATCGCTCCCTTTATCAGCTCTCCTTTATCATAAGCCACCGATAAATGACCTTCGCCATTATAAATAGTTTTTTCTTTTGCAAAGGATACGATTGATACTTATGAAAAAGTGTACTTTATGCCTTATATTAGGGAATCGTGAAAAAACAAGGAGGTGGCTTTGTTCCTTCTGCATGATGCTGTACAACAAAAAAAATCCGTCACGCAGGGGCTGCGTAAACTAAGCATATTTCCCAAGTGAAGTTATACAATAGAAAAATCTCCATGCGAGAACCGAGCAGATACGCCGACCTAGCTTTTAGAGGGAAACTCACTCGTGCGTTACAGCCCACATTTAATAAAAATTCAAGTATGTCGGTTAATATTCAAGATAGAGAATAAATGTATAGAACAATATTTATAGTATATTTAATTTGCAATAGGATTGGTTCTTTACAATTTTTTGATCCGACGTATGGTAACGAAAATATTTCAAAAATCCCCCTCTAAACCCCTCTCCCACTGGTCCGATTTCAGCCATTAACGATATTGATCTGTCGTTTTGCATAAAACATTTAAATATCGAGTTTGGTAACGATCAAACAAAAATTGCGACCGCTAGGGCGTTAACAAACAAATATGTATATATATATATATATATATATATATATATATATATATAGGTGTATATATATATATATATATATATATATATAATTTTGAACGGACCTCATTTTCGTCATCTCCTGGGTAGGATCGATGGACATTTGAAGAAATTTTTCGAAAATCGCGACATGAGTTTTTAGTGGACTGAGTGGGGTAAAATAAATAGTTCTGTGCACTTTTCAAGTTGTATATTAAAAACAATAAAAACTTCTGTGCATAAAATATTTACAGGTAACAAGTCTAGTAGTTTCACTATTCACTATGGTCCAGTTTGAATAGCCACAACTCAGTCACTGTTAGCACGAGACACTAGATAATAATTTTTTTGCACTTGACTTTACACTCGCAATCCGGTTTAACTATTTTTCACTCACTGAACATATTTTTTATATATCCATCTGGTATTTTTTATACCACCAGGTTACCTTGTTTTGCGAATGAATCACGAGTAAGTGAGTCGCCGCTACATCACATCCTCCCAATGACTCAGTCGAGGAAGCGAACAGGAGGACGAATCATTCGGCCCAGACGGGTTCGTTGCTCCTCTGTAGAGTGCTCTTCCGCGGCATAGTCATTAGAAATTGGCGCAGTAGGTGGTGTAGTGCCTGGTGGACTGGAGCTGGAGTCCTTGTCATGTAGCAGGTACGCCGGTTTCAGTCGGTCGATTGTCACCGTCCGAGGTCCTCCAAGCAGCTGGATGCTGAAGGTCTTATCGCTTCGGCTGATGACTTCATGTGGACCGGTGTAAGGAGGGGTCAAAGGACGATGGACGGTGTCATCTCTGAGGAAGACATGTGTGCAGTTCTGCAGGTCGCGATGCACGAAGGTCTTCGCAGATGACTGTCTGTAGGCTGCTGGGCGTAGCTGCTCCATATATTCCCTAAGTTGGCGGATAAAAACCTCGTTGCTCTCGGGTTGCCTGGAATTTTCCAGAAGTTCGCCAGGCAGACGAAGTGGTTGTCCATAAGTCATCTCAGCTGCGCTAGCGACGTTATCGTCGCGGATAGCGGCTCGAAGTCCAAGCAGGACCAATGGCAGCCTGAGAGTCCAGTTATTTATGTCCAACTGGGTGGTCAAGGCGGTCTTCAAGGTGCGGTGCCAGCGTTCCACACACCCGTTGGCTTGCGGGTGGTATGATGTGGTTCTAATTCGTTGGAAACCAAGAGTTTTAGAGAGTTGGGAGAAGAGGTCTGATTCGAATTGCCTTCCTTGGTCGGTTGTTATTCTGACCGGAACTCCAAAGCGGGGAATCCACGTAGCAATCAGAGCTGCAGCTCAGGTAGACGCGGAAATATCCTCAATCGGCTGTGCTTCTGGCCATCTGGTAAATCTGTCGACCATGGTTAAACAATACCTCATGCCTCCCGAAGAGGGAAGGGGTCCAATGATGTCTATGTGGACTTGTTCAAAACGACATGCCAATGGGAACTTCCCGGGAGGTGATATTGTATGCCTTTGCACTTTAGAACGTTGGCAGGCAAGGCAGGAGCGTGACCATTTTCCGACGTCGACGTTCTGGTTGGGCCAAAAAAATCGTTGCTTTAAGAGTCTTCGCGAACCACGGATGCCGGGATGACTCAGTCCGTGAATTCTTTCGAAGATGGCATGACGAATGTTCTCGGGAAGGTACGGGCGCGCCTTCGACGAAGACATCTCGCACAGGACTGGCTTGGATTAATCCATTTGAGCTGTAGACTGGGATTCTTGAGTAGCTCAGGTATGGATGTGTCGTTGACCTGAGTATCAGCAATTGCGTCCATTTCGTCAGGCCCTTGTATTTCTTCCACCCTGGAAAGTGCATCGGCTACCTCATTTTCGTGACCATCAACGTGGCGGATATCTGTGGTGAACTGACTAATGTAGTTCAGTAGTCTAATTCGCATTGGGGTGGAGGTTTCTGGGTTCTGTCGAAATGCATAAAGCAGGGGTTTATGGTCAGTCCATATTGTGAAATGTCGACCCTCGATGTATGGGCGGAAATGTTTTATGGCCCGATGTATTGCAAGTAACTCCCTGTCGTAAGTGCAGTAGTTGCGTTGCGCTGAGGTAAAACTACGCGAGAAGAAACCCAGAGGTTTCCATGTATCTGCGTCTCGCTGTTGTAGAGCTGCCTCCATAGCAACGCTGGAAGCATCACAGGCCAGTACTAACTCTGCGTTGGGTTTAGGATGAGCAAGTACAGCCGCGTTGCGAATAGCATCTCTAGAACCCTCGAAGGCCTTGATACTCTCCTCGTTCCAAATGATCGGAGTTTTGTCCTTCTTCTTCGATCCACACATGTATGCATTCAACGGGCCTTGAAGTTCTGCTGCGTGGGGAATGCATCGACGGTAAAAATTGACCATACCTAAGAATCGTCGGAGTTCACTGACGTTTGATGGGCGTGGAAAATTCGTGATGGCTTCGACTTTATCAGGTAAGACGGTGACACCATGCCGATTCACCCGATGCCCTAGGAATTCAATCTCTTCCACGGCGAATACACACTTAGCTAGATTAATGGTGAGTCCATGGTCCTGTAGACGTTTAAAAACTTCCTCGAGGTGTGCCTTGTGTTGTTCCTCATCTTCGGAGCCGATGCAGACATCGTCCACGAAAGGGAAGACAAAGTCGAGTCCCCTTAAGACATTGTCTAGGAATCGCTGGAATGTTTGTGCCGCGTTACGTAATCCGAAGCACATCCGAAGAAATTCTATCAGGCCAAAAGGGGTGATGACGGCTGTCTTTTCGATGTCTTCTTCAGCTATGGGGATCTGATAGTAAGCCTTGTTCAGGTCCAACTTCCTAAAAATCCGCTTTCCGTGGAGGTTTATATTAAAGTCGGCAATATTCGGAACGGCATAACGGTCAGGGATTGTCTTCTCGTTTAAGCGACGGTAATCACCACAGGGCCTAATCCCTCCGTCTTTTTTTGGCACGATGTGCAATGGACTCGCCCAAGGACTGTTAGACGGGTGACAGATACCTTCTGCCATCATCTGCTCAAATTTCCGTTTCGCGGCCGCGTATCGGTCAGGGGGTAGTCTACGCGCTTTCGCGGTAACCGGTGCGCCGCGCGTTTCAATATAATGAACGACAGAGTGAGTCGGCTTCTTCGTGTAATTTGTGGGAAGAGTGATGGAGCGGTATTTATTTAGCAGCTGGTGTACCATTTACTGCTGGGAACGGAATAAATGGCAGACACTGCGAAATTTGCTGGTCTTCCTTTTGACGTCAAACCTGTAATTTTATCGATCAGCTGATTGCTCGCTAGATCAACCATTATTTGATAGTGATAAAGAAGGTCTGCCCCAATTATAGGGTGTCCTACATCTGCTAGGACGAAACGCCATGTCAACTTCCGCCTCAGGCCCAAATCCAAAGTGACAAGCTGGTCCCCATACGTTGGAATTGCGGTCCCATTGGCTGCATATAAGGCGAAGTCGCTGGGTTCAGTCTTATTTCCCTTCTTCGTTGGTAACACAGAGAGAGCAGCTCCGGTGTCTACAAGGTATCGGATTAGAGACTGGCGATCGACTACAAATAATCGGCGGTGAGAGTTCGTAGCAACGGGTTCCGCCACTGCCGTCGCTACTTCTAGTTTTCCTGTTCCTGTTTTCTTAGACTTAGAAGGCTTCCAATCGCAAGGCTGTCGACACTTTGTTGCCTTTTCCCTGAATCTTTCATGGTAAAAGCACAAGTGGCGCCCTTTGCTTCTACTCCTGGTACGAGGTTTGGTGGTCATTGCTCTTGTCGTAGCATGGGGTCTTTTTCGCATCTCCAATGTGGAAATTCTTTCAGACAGCTTTTCGATGGCGTCTAACAACTTCTCGTTGGAATAAGAACCTTTGGAATCAGTAGCGCGGGAATTCTTAACAGCTGCTACCTCACAGACTCTAGGTTCATAAATTTCAGAAATGCGATCTGCGATAATGCTAAGTTTAGTCAGGTCTTGTTGCTCCGAGGCCACTAGTGCGGTCTGTATCTGGTCGGGCAGCCCTCTCAGCCAGATAGGCTTAAGGAGGTTGTCAGAAACCATGGTGCCTCCTAAATGTTTGAGATCACGTAAAAAATGTGATGGTTTACGGTCTCCCAGGCGCTGGTCCTGTAGTAACTTCCTGATACGGACGTTATCAGATTCACCGAAAATATCAATTAACCTGTCTTTTAGAATCTCATAAGGGTTTTCCGCTGGAGGAGACCTCACCAAGTCACACACATCTCGGACAGCTTCCCTATCCAGTTGTGAGAAAACGAATCTGATTCGCTTAATTGAATTGCGGATGTCATTAAGAGCGAAAACAGCTTCACATTGTAGGAAAAAAATTTCCGGGTCGTATTTACAAAAAGCCGGGAGTTGGGCTTTAATTGTTGCAGCAGAAGTAGCTTCGACTTGCTGTGCCATCTGTTCTGGGTCTAACCTGTGTGAAGTTTCCCCGTCCACTATAAAAATATCAAACATGTTGAAAAAAATGTATTACTCACGCAGCGTAGAGATCACGTCGAAGCGTAGAGATCACGTCGGAGCGTAGAGATCGCGTCGGGGTCACCATTTTAATGGACTGAGTGGGGTAAAATAAATAGTTCTGTGCACTTTTCAAGTTGTATATTAAAAACAATAAAAACTTCTGTGCATAAAATATTTACAGGTAACAAGTCTAGTAGTTTCACTATTCACTATGGTCCAGTTTGAATAGCCACAACTCAGTCACTGTTAGCACGAGACACTAGATAATAATTTTTTTGCACTTGACTTTACACTCGCAATCCGGTTAACTATTTTCACTCACTGAACATATTTTTTATATAACCATCTGGTATTTTGTATACCACCAGGTTACCTTGTTTTGCGAATGACTCACGAGTAAGTGAGTCGCCGCTACAAGTTCGACCTCAATAGCTGATTTCCCTTAAGGGAAATCTGCTAAAATGCGTGGTATTAGATAGGATTTCAAATCGAGTCTAAAAATTAGTTCTCAAGCTTTCAGGTCTTTTGACATTTGTTTAGCTCCAAGGTTGAACTCTACTCGTACTGTAGCTGAACACGTGTTTGAACGTCTAAACAACATGGTATTTTGGTGTGGGCAATGAGTATAATAAGAGAGAAATGAACAAAACAATTTAATAAGTTTATCAACAATTTACAATGTTTTTGGTGAAGTTTCGCACGAGGCACCCATTTGTTCTTTCGCAATTCTTCTAACCTAGATGTACAGTTTATGTACGCAGTGTTGCCACTAGCCCGCACGCACTACCCAATCACTAGTAAATTTTTAAGCAGGGGGGCGCAGGTGACAGCTAGACGCAACCTAGAGTTTATATAACTGTTAACTGTTAGAATATCATGACGTTTGAAACAATCTAGACTGTGAAGTGTATTGGCAAATCCTACTAAGATTAACTTTGAACTCGCAAGACAGAGGACCAAGTTTCTTCTAGCTCTTTAGGTGTGTATTAACACATTCGAAGCTGAGGGACCTCTGGTGAGGTTGGCTCAACTTTCCCCAATGCTGGCAGGTTCGACGCACTTGCAATTCCTTGCCAATTAGTGGGAACTCATTTCTTTAACTTACTGCAGTTATTAATACCTTCTTTTACCTGTGTATATTTAGGTTTCAATTGGAATCACAAGCTTTTTTTTATTAATAATTTGTCAGAGTTACTACTGATTTATCAATATCTAGTTATCAAATATTGTTCGTTACGATGAGTATTAGTTAGTTTGTACGTGAAATTGATTTCAATTTTCAAGAATAGCTAAATTTCTTTTTGAATGTTATAAATTAATTTAGGTACATGTAAACGCATTTTTATAAAATAACTGCTTACAAATATTATAAAAGGAAGTTTTCTTTTAAACAGTGTTATTATTTTCTTCTCCCTTAAATTATATTTCAAATACTGAGATAACAAATGACAGCTGATTATGTTATTTTTTTTTTCAAAGTTCCACTGAGATTTTTCATTTAAATGTTTGAAAAAAATGTTAACAAAAGGAAACAACTTAATACAATATTATAAAAAAAGTCCGTTACTCAGGGGGAGCGTAAACTATTAGATTTCCCAAATGCTGGTATAACACTTTTGTGAACTAATCTGTCCTAAAAATCGATGAGTTAAAGGGCGGGGGTTACTGAAGGTAGAAAATAAGAAAGTGTGAATAACTCGATGAGTTACGAAATAATACATATAATAACAATTGTAGAGCACTAACAGTTAAACAAGATTGGTTCTATAACATTTTACGATCCGACTCAAAATAACTGAGATATTTTGAATGTTCGAATTCCCCCCCCCCCTCTAAACCCCCACCATTTTAGGTCTGATTTCAGCCAATAACAAATATGATCTATAGCCTTGACCGATACGGTTAAATATTGAGTATGATATAGTTCAAATAAACATTTTTAGGTTAAGAACGAAAAATCTTAATTGATGACGTTGACATATGAATTTGCAATTATCTGGTATAATAAAGGTCTCTTGAAAACATAATCTGGCATTTAAACTTCGAACAAAGTGGTTTATAATACAACAGAGTATTATTTATGTGACATGATTAGGAGTAGGGATTTCCTGAAGACTGAAAAATAAAAAACGCAAATATCTTGGTTAATATTCAAGGTAGAGAATAAATATATAATAGCAGTTTTTATAGTGAATTTAATTTACAATAAGATTGGTTTCATACAATATTTCGATCCGACGTATAATAACGGAGATATTTCGTATTTCCAAATAGTAAATAGTGTTAATTAATTTATCCTTTAGAACAACTCGTTCCTAAACATTTAAAGTCAAAACTCATTAAGCACTTCTTTTATAAATCTTTCAGTTATCTAGACTTTTAGTTTTAAAGACAAAGGAAATAGTCTATAAAGAAAGTAAACGCCTAATTCAGTCCATTGTGTAAGAAAATGAAATTATGTATAATTTGTGCTGTTATTTCTTTATTTCCATGAAAAATTCACGTCCTTGATATTAAAGTAATTTGTGAGCTAATAAGAAATGGTTTAATGGGCCAGGGTAGCCATAGGCGTGACGTAGGAGGTGATAATTGTTCCGATGAACTTGTAAGCTCATCCTGCCAAGCAACCTCACTCACTCTAACTCATACTGTCACTATTTCTGAACGTTTTTAGAAAGAATGTCTTAGGTTTTTCTGCCGAAGGAAATCATTTAGTATTCCTTGTGTTCAATCCGTTTTCTCCGGCCTACAGGGGTGCCAAGTTGTATAGCGGATTGGGATCTAAAAACCCTCTCTCCCTCTTATCAGAATATCAAATTTCCCCAACAACCGGATCTTTCCCTCACTCTCTTTCCTCTTGAGGGAAATTAGTTTCTAGCAGTGTTCAATTTTGACGCACTGTCACTTTAATCGCAACATCTGTCCCTATATTATACAAAGAAATAAACCTCTGAAATTATAATTGCTTTGTGAAGTGCATTTTTATGTACAACTTTGGAACTCTATTTGATCAAAATATTGCTTGAACAGGTCTGTTTTATATTGGGAGTATTAAACATTTATAATTAAAATATGATAATTCAATTCAATCAATAATATGTCTTAAATGATAGTGGCATTTATAATACGTGCCTGGTAACAATACTAAATACGTCCTTCACATGCTTCATTAGGTAAGCCCATTTTCCATGTATTTGCACGTATCTTAAAAAGAAAATAGTTTGATGAGAACAATATTTGGTATTTAAGTTTCATATTAAGTGTTACATTATATAACTGAGTATTGTTAAAGTGACATGCATAGGAATGGGGGTTTGTTTACTGAAGGGTGAAAACTAAAAAATGCAAATAGCTCAGTAAATATTGAAGTTAGAGAATGAATCTATATAACTCAATTTATAGCTGGATATAAGAACTTTAGTGGCTAAGGTATACTCAAAGAAAATCATATGAGCAGAAGCCAGAGCTTACTGAAGACCGAAGTCAAAAAATGGAATTAACTTTGTTAATACTCGAGCTCTAGCTAACATGTTTATAACAAATGTGGACAGTTTAAATAGCAACAAGATAGGTTATATCGAATTTTTCGATCCAACGTACAGTAACGAAGATACATCGAATTTTCGATTGCCTCCTCTGCTTAATCACCTTCACTTCCCTTATTCCTGGCGCTTATGGAATTTTGACATCCTAAGTCCAGTCCTTTTTAAGCATTTGCTATGTTGATGTATGAATAATTAAAGATAAACCAATGGCCCAACAAAACTAATCCAATATCACTTATGTGCAGAGTTTACAGACACTATTTCTCTTTAATTAACTTCATTATAACTCTACATGTTTCACGATCTTTACTCCAAAAGCTCTTCAGGACTACAATATATTTACTACTAAAAACGGTGTCAGTCAATGGCTCAAGAAATTATGTCTCACTAGTCCATGAGCTGACTCCGAATGGCGTGATTTTCCAAAATATTTCTTCAAATGGCCATCGGCCCTACCCATGAGAGGACAAAAATGAGATTCTTCTAACCCTATATATGTATTTTTGTCTGTTATCGCCCTAGAAGACGCAATTTTTGTTTGAACATACGTTCTAAGTCTAGTGGCAGAAATCGGCCCAGGGGAAGGGGGTTTAGAAGTGGCAGGAGGAGTGAATATTCATTCATTCAATTTAATGCTCAATAGTTGTTGATCTAAACACGTTGTAGTATATCAAGTGAGTATTATTTTTTATTTCTCGCCTCTAGTATATATGCGCATTTTACTATCGCAAGTTAACAATATACCATTAAACATGTTTGCCAAGCTATAATCTGATGAAGAAAATGGGAGACGGGATTCCTTGTGTTATATTCTAGAATATTTATTAACAAAATGCGAGGGTATAATCCTCCTAAAGTATATTAATCAGTCCTTGACAATTACATTCTTGATTTCTGCCTTGTAGAATAGTCACTGAAAAGGATATTGTTAGTAGTCAGAAACTTGCTGTCCATCGCATTGCGGAGGAAGTTCCAGTTTAATTTCCGCGGACGGAATTACGAGTCTTAGTGTCGTGAGAAGTAATTAATGTTTCCTTTTGAATTTAATTTATTTGTACGACAAGTATTTGAGCGAGTCCATGCGAGAAGAGATAGGAGATGACAGTGGTTCCGAAGGGTGGTGTAGTGTTCCCCACGTTGTATCGCCTCCCTTGGGGTGTCCGCGCCACTTCTCCCCAGCGCCTTCCCACCTTTTGTTAGATATACGAATGAAATGGAGATTATGAGTTTTGCCGCTGGTTTCACAAGATTGTCTACTCCCCTCGTCCAGACGTCGCCAACGGTTTTCAATCCCTTTCAAAATGAGCAGTGTAATTAATCGTGCTTATTACGCTTGTGCAGTACGAGACATTGCGAGTGAGAGAATAAACGGACCTTTTGACTCGCCTTTCAAACCACTGTAAGCAAAGTACATTCATTGCTGACTGACTGAAATCCACAATAATAATTAATTCCACAAGTCATTTCGAAATGTGAAACTTGAGGGTGCTAACAAATTTATAATAACTTTATGACGCAGAGGATAGTTGGGAATCGGCTACAGAAGTACTCAATCAATCAAAGCATGAGTGTATATTTGCTGCCTACTGTTTCGGACACGTTAGACATCCTTCTTCAGAGCATAATTATTACAGAAAGAAAGAGGAGATAGTCTCACAGAGTAGCGATCACCGAGGATTTCCAGTTAAGGAGAATTAGTAATTCATCTGATATCACCTGTAGGCAAGGAATCGATAAAAACACAGTTTCTCCTACATTGAGATTCACCCTTTCTCTAGGCCATAGGCTGACTCCATTTTAGATTTCCCTTAACATGGTGCCCATGAGGCAATTTTCGAAATATTTCATCCATCGATTGTACCAAGGAGATGCGGAAGATGTGGTTCTTTCAAAATTGTATTATAAATATTTAAACCAAATTTTGTTTTTTATAATAAAATAAATTGAATTAAATGCAATAGTTCAAATAATAATCATCTCAGTATGAAGATTATAAACATTGTCTAGTCAACTCTTCTTAATCATTGATCTATTGTTATGCAAGCAATGTAGATGTTGTTTTAATGCAATTTAGAAAGGTAGTTTTCAATGTTGGTGGCAAAAGTTTTTGACAATGCTGGTTTAGCTAGACGATGTTAGACATAAAAGTTAGCTGAACAATAATAAGAGATGTATTTTAAATAGAGAGTGTTAAAAATTAACGATAATTTTAAATTGTAATTTTAGAGTGAAAGCAGCCCTTTGATAAGGAGCGAGGAAACATTTATATATTATGGCTCTAAACCATTTTTGTTTGATCGTTACCAAACTCAATAATTTCAACGTTTCATGTGTAACTGAATATCAAGTTCATTTTTCACTGAAATTCGACAAGTGAGAGGTGAGGTTTGGAGGGGTAGTTTAGAAAAATCGAAATATCGGTGATATGACACAGAATATATATGTGTCAGGACAAAAAATTGTATAGAACCAATCTTTTGCCAAATTTAAGGTTCAAAATTGTTATTATGTACAATCTTTTTTTATCTCAAATATTAACCGAGATATTTGCATATTTTAAGTCGTAGCCTTCAGTAAGCTCCCACTTTTTGAGATCGCACCTTAATAATTTGAAAATACATCATGACACTTGAATATTTTACAGTCTTGAGTCGAAAATGTTTTCTTGATCTATACCGTACTTGATATATAACTGTTTCTTTCGACACTAAAGATCAAGAAGGGCGGGGAGTTAGAGGGGAAAATCGAAAATTTAAAAAAAAAAAAAAAAATCCGTTATTATGATTCGGATCGAAAAATGTTGTAGAACCAAAATCTATTTAAACTACATTTGTTGTAAATGCATTTGTTCTTAACGCATATATTAAGCAGTATTCAGTCTCCAGCCTTCAGTAAACTCAACTTCTACTCATTGCATTTTTAGTTAGAATTTTGGAGAGATGAGTTCAATAGTGTGTCACATAAGCAAGAGGGAAATTTGCTCGTTACGTTGCCCGTGGGTAAAGGAATTGTTTTTAGTAAATATATTGTGTTTCAAATGAGCATTCAAGTAAAGAACGTGAAATATGTAGAGTTATAATAAAGTGAATGAAGGAGAAATAGTGTCTATAAATCCTGCCACTTTGCTTTCAAGTGATATCGGATGAGTGTTGTTGGGTCATTTGTGCATCATTAATTATTCATGCATCATCATAGCAAATGCATAGCACTTTTGAAAATTTATGTTTTAAGTCTGGCACGTGCCGCCACTCCTTGGCGTTAATGTAATGAATGCAGCGTTGACCTAGATTCTGTCTGGACATTGGCTATCCAATAAGTGAATATTTAATGGAGTGTTAGTGGCGACATCTGGTGGTCTGTGTGACAAGTAGCTCTGATTGTGTGTAGTCGATCCCCCAACCTAAGTCCAACCCCCGTGACATTCAACAACCACCCCTCTCTCGCACCATATGCTCATCCAAGCCACTCTCTCTAATTGATCAAACATTCATCATTCTCGTCACAGATTGCCTTATCACCGGATCCATTATAAACACAATCGGGCTCAGTTATTATTTCAAAACGTTACACAGGTTTAAATAATTTAGAACACCCTTCCCATTAAATGGTCTCAGAGTGTCCTTATCCTACAGACAGGACGTCATTTAAATCAATTAGACATGAAACACAGCTTAGTTAAATAAGCTCTTATTTAAGTGATCCCATCTCACCATGTAGTGTATACTCCTCCGTAATAAAAAGTCAATGTAAACAGGAATTACCATGTAAGATGGACGTGAGTGACTCAGTTACTCAAAGTAAAAATTCGATTAGTAAAATTGGGGGTTTACTGGCAATAAGAAAATTTTAAAAAGTTTCTATTCCAGTTATTAAAAAATGTGCATAACAAAATTTTATAACATTTTTGATGAAACAAATCATTACTTGGATAATTTGAATATTCAAACTCCCCTCCACTTGATTTTGATATATTTAATTTTGAATGGTTTAGGTAGGTTCTAAAGCATAAGTAGAATTGGTGTTTGTCGAAGAAATTTATTAGAAATCGCGTTATGAGTACATTCTCAATAGCTCTTAAGGGAAATCTGGTAAACAAATAAAAAAAATGACTACCTTATACTACTACATTATGTTAAGTAAAACAAAATGCCTTTGCTGCATTTCATTTAAAAATTTTCCATTTGAAAGTAACATACTGTTGAGAAAATTACGTACTTGAAAATTACGCATAGTTAATCACGTATATAAGAAGTTCGAAGTATATGCTCGCCCAACAGTCAGTTCTCGGTTTTCTTACTAGTGAATAACAGTGCGTTCGAAGCAACTTTTTAGTTTCAGTGCTTTGCAGGGTTTAGTGAAGATCAGTGCAGTGCCGTGTTTTGTGATGATCAGTGTAGGACCGATTTTTGTGGACATCAATGATTCGCGTGAGTTATTGTACTCTGTAATAAGAAGTAAAGATATCTGTGCCTATTGTGTGATTAGTAGTGAAGAACAATTTACCAAGTGTGTAAATGTGTGTAGTGCATCGTCAAATAAATTATGCAGTGATAAAAACATTAAATTTTGTGTCTTTTATTTTGCCATCCAAAAGAACTCTAATAATCAAGGTTTATTATTTTTGTAATAAACGTAATAATACGATATCTTCGTAAATGATCGGATCATTTCATACAACATAATTTATAGATCTTTTTATGATGAACAAAAAAAAAATCTCATCTCTATCTCTAATGAAAGATATCGGTATATCTGGTGGTATATATTTTATTAGAATTCTCACCAGTAAAAACAAATTTAATATTGAGTTTATAAAATAGATTTTTTCTCCAATATGATGAAAAAGCAAGGATACATTTTTTGAAGGTTTGATCCCTGAAAATACCAATATTTGATTATCCATTACTACTTTAATCACAAGCCATTACTAATTTTAAGCAAGTCTTTAATGTAATGTAATTTCCCTTTTTGTGTCTTTAATAAAACGATCTCAAATTGAGTATTTTTTTTAATAATGTGCTGCTTAAAAAAGTATATATTTAAGATTTCTTTATTGCCAATTCTCACAACTACTCATGTGGCCAAAGCATACATTTACTCATTCAAATTTTAAATACCGATTTTTATTCTTCTTAATATAAATTGTGAACAATGTTACATGTGTACATTGGTATAAGATTGTTTTTAATTATTGCAAACTATCTGCATAGAAAATAATCTCTGAATATTCAGGTTTACAATCCTTTATTATTCCTCATAATAAGCCCAACACTTTTAAACCATATTACCATATTTCAGGAAAAGTTAAATTCACATTAACCATAATTATTTGAAGAATTGTTGTTTAAAAGGTTAAATGTCCTCACAACGTTTGGGGAGAATTATAAGTAGTATCATTTTCGGACGTATTTTGTTTTCTACTTTTTTATGTATTGTAGATGTGATTCAGATTAAATAATGACCTAAAGTTCATATTTACCGTTGGTTGCACCAAAAGGTAATTGTTGTACTTTTAAAGATTGATAACAGTTTTAAAATATCGAGAAGTTCTTTTAAGAGAGAATAAAGAAATGAAGAGTTGAAAAGAGGCGATTTCTTTTTTATTAAATCTGGATATTGTGGTTTTGAGTGAGGTAAGGAAGTGGTAACTAAATGGTGGCCCTAATACTATTCATACTGTTGAAGGGCTGGCTCAATCGTGATTAAAATTGTGATCTCACTGGAAACTAATATCTGGTCGTCCATTGTGGCCAAAAGAATCGCTGCTCACCCTGGGAAATTATTTACGCTCAGACAGGGGAAAAGATGAAAAGCGTCAGAGGAGTTTTCATTAGACAGTGGTGTTGCGGGGATATTGCGGAGCTGGAAGAGAGGCATTGTGAGAGTGAGCCGCCACCCCCGGGGGTGGGAGAGATGGATGTGACACGGAGTGGATTTATTATGAGCTCTGCTTGGACGGATTGTCGGCGGATTCTCGACGAGTCTATCCATTACCCGCGAGGAGTAGAGGACGTCCCGGCATTAATATCAGCGGCCGGAGGCGGCGCGGGACCCTCGACAAAGAGTATGTGACAACCTACCCATTAATAACCCTCACTTAAATACACACGTTTTTAGCGGGCTTCCACTCGCCGGCGGGGACCACTTGTCATTTTTAGCGGGGAAAGGATGGGCAATTAATAACAGCTGTTGTCTAGCTGACAACGGCCAGTCATCGATTCCTCTTCTATACTCTCGCTGATCCTACAACCACCTCACAGCCTCCATTATCTTGTAGCACTCTCATCCTGTCTGGCTGTATTAACAACAATCAAAGTGATTGGGGAAATATATACAGATAGATATTTCAGAAGACATTTACATTTGTCAACAAAATGTTTGAAATTATTGTCAAATTTGTCCAAAGATGCTGTCGACTGGCTTGCAGTTGTACAACTTCAACATGGTGCCATCGCATCTATTGCTTTGGGCTTGTGTACTCGATGATCATCTATTAATGACATCCTTTTCCGATAGATATGACAGGAGTATTTATTATACATACTGGCGGAGGCAAACAACTACTTGGCATGCCAGACTTAGCTGGACAAGCAAGGGTAGTGTCATAAAACTCATAAAAATAACCTTACACCTACACAAGACAATAGTTAACACAAAGTTCAACAATAAATGTCTTCTGAATGAAGTGACGCCATGATACTCTACATATATTTATGCAGCAAGAAAGACGAAAATAAACGCCCAACAGGATTAGATTAAGACAAAAATATGGCACTAATAGTACACCTTTCGACCGGAATGAATATTGTGTCCTCGCACAAAAAATAGATCGTGAAAGCACTTGCGGCGACTCGAGATCAGCCAGTAATGATGGCCTCTTCCGACAGATTTGGCAATAGTATTATATACACTGAACCAATTCACTGATATATATATATATATATATATACATATATTATAAACATAAAATAAAGACGTAGGCCCGATATAGATGCACGAAATTTACCAGAGCATCAAATGCCTAAGGTAGGGTTTATGTCAATACCCTTAGTGCGGAAGGAAATGAAAGGATAATGTGAGACTGGGGTTTGTCCAGGACGATCACAGATCCATCCTTCAGAGAAATGCTAGTGGAGGCGTATGAGTATGACGTTGATCTGCACCGCGTATACGTTGCCTTTCGTCAGATAAATGATTGCGTTGCAAGAATGACTTTAGAGGAGACCCCGATCCCCTTGGGGTTATTTGGGACGAAGAATACTTTCGTGATGCTAGGTCTGAGGGACCACTGGCTTGAAGTGAGCATACGTATTATCATATGTAATGACCGGAAATTTAATCCGTAAAGTACAGAAAAATACTTGTTGTTACCGTTTACTACATGCATGGAAGTGTCGCAGTATTGGGTGGTCACAAGAATTAGACGATTCAGGAAGACTTTTGTACGTCTAAACTTTCTCGATTGCAGCATCTTCACGCACATGAGAGATAGATGGTTGCGGACATGGCTATAGTGAGGAAGCTGACATGGAAGGTCTCTTTGGACATGGAAATAATATACTGTATCTTTTCATTGATTATTTAAATAAGACTGTATGAAGTGCAGGTTAGTCACTATATGCTTCACGATGGGGGTTTGCCACCAAAGTAAATGCCATTTTGCTTCCGGTTATGACTGCAGTTCTGAATGAGAGGTTCGAGAGAGAGAGAGAGAGAGACTGGATGCTTTTTGATAAGAGAGCAGTAATGGAGATATTAAATATTAAGTTGTTAGAGAATGGAGTAGGAAGAAGGAGAGGAAGCAGAGGACGGCCATTGACTGGGATTGGTAGGGGCACATCCCTCCTTGTGGTTGGCGCAGATAACGATATCGCCAGCTACATCCCTCCCTATATCCTCTTTATAGAGCACACTTTCATACACCCAATACACTCCCATATTTTGACTAAGGGAACGCCAAGGCTTTTAACGCGACATTTCCTATTTGTATGTGCCTTTCACGAAGAAATTTCCTTGTGAGTTATGGGTTTGTACTCCTTTTAAAAAGTAGTACTATTTAATGTTTTATGTAAATATGTTTAATGTTTTATATTTACTACTTACTTTATTTAGAAATACACACGTAACCACATTCTTTCACAGATCATGCATTCGTGTTCTTAAAATTCTGTTCTTTATTGGACGTCATGTTCCATACCTTGGGAAATATCGTCCTAAATAGTTACCTCTGTATACTTCTTACGGAGTCTGTCTCGTTGAAGATTCATTTTCCTTCTGGTCTTTTTGTATGCATTCTAGGTTATATACTAACTTCTGTCATACAGATATTATATACTATGGTGTAACACCCCATGGCAGAGCTCTGAAGATGGAAACTTGATTAAGACCATGTTGTATCTGGAGATACGTGGAATTAATCCAAGGCTTCATACGACATACACACACATACACAGTTTACTGAAATGCGACAAAAATTAAGTAATGGAAACTGAGCTTTCTTCTCATCTGAACATGGAAAATCTCAGGAGCCTTAAGACTACGGATTCATACCTCCAATTTAAAAACTGTTCTAATGATGTGGGTGAGACTTGGTCGCAGACCAGAAACAAAGGGTAAGGTGCTTAGAGCCATAGAAGGCCTAAAGTCGGAATCTGGAGATTGTATCTAAAACGAGACACCCGATTTCACATGATATGAAAGCTTTGAGGTTACAATGGGCAGGACATGTGGCAAAAATAGTCCATCCAGCTCCCTATGCAAAACAGCGAATGCGATAATGATGGGCACCCGGTCGCTCCAGGGAGACCAAAGATGTGATGAGGTGACAGTGACAAATACGATAGGGAGTTCACGTAGTCTACAGAAAAGCCCAGGACAGTGCGTGTTGGAGAACGCTGCCAATGATAAAAATCTTCGAGGTCTGTAAAGAATATATACTTGAATATGAATATATCCAGAGAAAGCTGGTAATATTTAAAATGAATTGTCAACAGAACATATAGGGGAAAAGTGAATACGTCCTAAACGGTAATTGCGACAAAAATTGTGAGACTTTGGAATTTACTTGTACTTTATTTCACCTATTTCTTTACTTGTATAACGACCGAGTGAAAAGAGTTCTGAATAAGATATGGACCAGCACGAAAAAACCATAGTCGGTGGACCAGAAGAAACGCCTAACTGATGAACTCGAATGGCGAGCCTGCTGTCAATTGTGCCATTAAGATGGGCAGGTGATTTTCATTATTACACTGCACGATATTGATCTAATATTGAAGATGAAAATATTGTGTGGTATACCATGTCAGGCTAGGTGTCAAGGGGAAATAGCTAAATTATGGAAAGGAGGATTTGCAGATACTAGGAGACCAAACCTGGAGGATACCCGCTGATTCTATATTTAGTTACATTTTAAATAAATTTAGTAAATTATTCGAAAAATATATAATTGAAGGAAGCCTCGCGAATGGATTGTCAATCTTGATTTGGACAACCGAAAAAGCATAGCGTATGCCAAGAAGACTATTTATGTTCGGGATTAATTCCAACAAAGAAGTTTTCATGATCTTTTTGAATAGTGGCACACTTTAAGAAGTGAAACAAATTTATATAGAAGAGCTAGTCCTTAGACGTGAATGTGTATGGTGGATAAACAAGACCCGAGGGAAGTGTTACCAATATGCTAATGAGCGAGCCGAAGCCTACTCATCCCTATTGGAGGACTTATCCCAGCTCAATCTCTCCTCGCCTTGTTACTAACAAACTCATTTTAATCCCATACACCTCTCCCTGATTGGATCCACTCCTCCAATCCCTCCATCTCTCTTGTTTATTGCTCCCCTACTTGTAAATAATCAGTCTCTCGAGTACTTACCCGCTTAATCAATTCTCCGCCACTCAGCTGGGTTTATTTCTTACTCTTTACGACTCGGGGTTTTTTTTAGTAGACCATTTGGAATTAATATGCAGTCGTTAGTAGAAGTGAATTAGTATTGACCTGTTTGACTAGCTCTAAGAGATTAAGGGTATTTAAGAGTTAGAGTTTTTTTTGTTTTTTTTATTAGAGCTTTGTTATAAATTTTTGCAACTCTTAATTTTTGAATAAAAAATAAATCTTTTTACTTACATGTAGAATGTTTTAGGGAAAATAATATTGAATCTTCAGTTTTCCAATTTCAGTCAACGAGTAAAATGGTCATAGAATAAACTTTTGGAAGTCACTGAAGTCAGTTAGGATACTAAAGATTATCAGATTAACCAATATGACACTGCAAGAGACTTTTTGTAAGTCCAAAACCAAAGACCACGATGAGCTGATGAATATAATCATATCACTGGATTAGACTAAGAGGTCCATTGTCGATTATCCTGTTCAACCTCACTCAGGAAAGGAACGTCTCGTTTTTCGAGATTACAATCAGACAAAATAAGAATCATTGCGGGGCAAAAGGCAAACGTTAACGCAGAAGCAAGCTGAAGGCGTAAGTTAACGAAATGCTTGTCAATTGCATTGGTTTATGGTCTGGAAGAATTTGCAAGAGCAGAGCGAGATCTACGGCTCAGAATGAGTATACCGAAGGTCAAATACATGACTGCCACGCTTTTTGTCGTAGCATGTTGTTACTTGTGAAACAATAGTGTGGAAGTAGACACAAATGTCAGGGACAAGGAGCAGGCACAAGAGAGAGATCCGCGCTGCGTACCGTACATGGTGTAAGGCCCATCTTGGGAGGGCTGTGGAGCCTAGTCGTTATATGAAATGAAAGAAATATTGTAGGTTCAGTTTTATTATTCTTTTCTAACTTTATAATGAAGCCTAACAAACGACATACGGCGGAAGGTATTTGATACAATTCTAAGTATTTAGGGTACTGATTGGACTGGAGAGTATGTAAACTCTTAATAGCAGGTTTTCTGCTGAAGGGTTTTGGACGAAAGCCTTTAGGCTTCTGCCACTTAAACTTCCACTCACAGGGCTCTTGAGACAATGAGAAAAGAAGTTTAAGCTAAACAACCAACATTTAGAATGTCCATAGCGTTATGTTTGTCTTTTCATTTGAGTGGTACAACATTGGTCGCTTCAAGTGAATTTCGCAAATTATTTTGTGAAATAGTTTTACAAGAGAAACACTCTTCTACTACGACTTTGGGGGGGAAAATATATAAAGATTTGGAAACCACATGACTTCCTGTACTCTATTAAATTAAATTTACAAAATGTATTGTAGCACATTATTTAATGTAGTATCATTTGAAATTGATATACGATATCTCCATGGGATAAAAAGTGTTATTGAACAAATTGTAAATAAAAATGGTACTTTATAAATCTCAAAAATGTAGGGAGGGTTTTAGAAATTATTTTTTTTCGGCTTCCTTCTCTCTCTTAATCGAGTTTAATCAAAAGAGGAAGTGCTCAAGGAAGGAATCAAAACTAAATATGAAAATAGATTATTCCGTTAAAATCAGAAAATATAAGTTTTTCGAGATTACAACTCTTCCTTTACTACGTACAATAGAGTTAAAACGAAGCATACAATAATTATATTGGCGCAATGTTTAGTCGAGCGAGCCTTTAGATGTTTAGTTGTGTAGAGGCAATCGGAGGATGAGCAGTGTGCGCTGAAAGGGGAGATTGTGCAGCTGAATGAGGATGAGAGAAGCGGTAGGAGGCGAGACCAATCAAGTAATGGAAGCTGACTGTCTAAGTACTCATTAATGCTGAGAGGTGTCGCTAATATAGCTATAGACTCTCAGGGCGGTGGTACAACCGCTCTTTAATAGTCCCTATGGGCCTACTAGCCCCTTCAATACTCTATAACTTTATTCTCTGCCTCTTTGGAATATATCGATACCTCTGTAGGGAAACGTACCTCGAGCAGTGGCTGCGTGAACTAAGAGGATTAAACTAAGTGCTATAATGTCACACAGTTCCTGAGCCACAAGGAGTAGTAGAAGTCTAATCAAGAGGTTTGTAGAAGAATGACAAATTAAAGACTTAAATAAGAAATGAGGCAAAATGCAAGATAAAGGTTAAATATGGTGTAGTGTAAAAAGTAAAATAGTAGATTGAAGTGTCTTGTAATAACTGGCCGATTTTTTTCCCCCGAGCACCATGAAGATGGGGATTAGGAAGAATACAGTTTCCATAAATTTGTCTATAACAAGAACAGTCCTGGTAGGCTGATCGGTAGTTATAAGATAAGAATTAGTATCGAAGATTTTGGGCAAATAGTAGTCAGATGGAGCAGCGGAGAGAGCATTGCTTGTGTTTGGAGAGAAACTAATCGCGGTAGCCATGTAGTGTTTTAGTTATTGTTCTGAGATTAATAGATAATCTTTATTTTTTGAAGGACTTAACTCTGTCCTTAACACAAAGCAAAGCACTAACGTGCTTAACACTAACGTTGTAATAAATAATGTAATAAATAGTACATTAGCTGTCGAGATTCTATTTCTGGGCTAGAACCGATATCACCTACAAACGCAAGTTATTTCTACAACATTTCGGTGCATAAACCTCTTAATTAACTTAGTGTTTGCGATTTTCATTTTCGAATTTAGTTTGTCTATAGTTTATAAGTGGTGCAGTACTTATGGTTTGGAAACCCGTGAATCATTCTCTCTACAGGACGTTCTCGGCAACTTCCCGAGGGAGAGCCCTTTGTGAGATGTTGTTTCATAGTACGTGCGCCCCGATACTTCGGGTATAGGTGTACCGAATAGGTATTCGGTTGTATCGCACTTATCTCCTTTCTTGCTTTGTGTGAACTCGTCTTCTTAAAGTTAGAAGGTAGAACGTTTAAAAAGTAGACCATTTATAAGGCAGAAAGTTCATAAGGGGCAACGTTACTTGTCGTAATCATATCCCCAAGAAGGACCGAAGGATTTATTGAAACGGCAAAGCGCTTTCGATGCTGTCCATCATCGTCAGTGCCGTGTAACAGTGTGCCAATGGTTGATGACGATCATGCACAGCATCGAAAGCGCTTTCCCGTTTCAATAAATTATTATAGTAGAAGCGTAGCCAACAATTTTTTCATCCTACATACATTAAAAGTTACTTCCATCTGCCAGAACACGAACTCAGAATATGGAAGCCCGGCAAGCTCAACCTGGCATCAATCATTGGCACACTGTTACACGGCACTGACGATGATTCACATCATCGAAACCGCTTTGCCGTTTCAATAAATTATTACAGTGGAAGCGTAGCCAACAATTTTTTCATCCTACATACAATGTTAGTTCATTCTGCTTCCTATATTTTACACAGCTATTTAGCAAAGGCTCTGTTGGATATCGTTCATCTTTGAATACAGGCTGGAATTGGGTATTGTGGGTATTGGGGGTAGAGTGGCGAGATTTCAAATTCATATCTAAACCTTTCCCTTTTTCCTTTATTCCTTCTTCTCTAGCCTCTTTCGTGTCCTTTCCTCGGTGCAATAGGTGCAGGGGTAAGGCTATTATATTATTACAATTTACTTTTATTATAATGAATACGTTCGGGCATGTCTCTCGTTATCTGAGCTCACCAGAGCCTATTTTTCATGCATTCTTTCATAAGGAAAGAGATTACTCAACGAATATAATTATAATGCATTAACTCATAAAAATATAAGTGTTAAGAAATCACATGGGATGATTATTTATCTTGTATGATGGATCTTTGAATGTATTCTCTTGTATGATTTACACATAAATATATATGAATGCCGGGAAATATATCCGCCATAAATAATTGGGGAGCAGATCGTCAATAATCAATTAACGATTAATATTTCGCCTAGTGGCGTTTGATTGAATTTCCCCAAGTGGCACTTGAGCAGGAAGGAACGAAGTAGGCAGGGGAGCGACTTTATTTAATGAGCTGACTGTGCTGAGATTGGTTGTGAGAGGAAGCCATTGGTTTGAGTTGACTCAGAGAAGTGCAAACATGCGTCCGGCTGATTGTCTCTCGACCGGAGACGGAGGGAACAATGTGCCCAAAGCCATCAGATCTACCGGAGGGGCTTGCTCCCAACCACTTGTATGGCCCCTAAACTGATTTACGGGCTCATCCGCTCCTTTTAAGAATCGAATATATATCGTTTTCAATTTGCTCAGCTGTGTCTTAACTCTAATATGAACACCTCTCCGTCGAAGGTGGGGGTTTACTGAAGACTGAAAACTGAGAAATCCAAATATTTCGGTTAATATTCTAGACAGCGAAAATATCGTATATACTTCATAACATTTATAGAACATTAAATTGCCAATACAACTTCTTCTATACTCTTTTTCTATCTGACGTATAACAATGGAGGTAATCAAATATAGGGGTATAGAGGTTTCAAAATTCTCCCGCATTCAAGTACCTACACTGATCTGATTTCAGCCGTAAACTTCATTTTTACACAAAACCTTTAATTATCGAATAACGATGAGGCAAAAATTGCTACCGCTAGACCATTGACAGATATATACTGACCACATTTATATTTATTTTCAAATATATATATATACATTTGTCATATAACACTCTAGCGGTCGTAATGTTAGTTTGATCGTTACAAAACTTGACATTTAAACGTTTTATGTAATTATAAAGATCTGGTTGGTTAATGACTGAAATGCGTGTGGGCAGTGGAAGGAGGGGACGGATTAGAGGGGGGAATTTCGAAAATTATTAATTTCTCCGTTTCAATAAATATTGTTATAAACATTTATTCTCTATCTTTAATATTAACAGAGATATATGCCACTCTGACTCATGCCATGTTAGCAAGAAGCTGTTATATCATGGACCACTTTATTGCAAACTTAAATACCAAATATTGTATTCATAGAATGTTAACTGTGTGAGTTACATGCAAATACGTAGTGCGATGACGTCTTCAATTAAGATTTTGTGGACGTGAATGAAAATATTTATTTCTTCTATTCCATACTCGTATTTTACTGAATCATTGCACAGTAAAGATCATATTAATAAATGTCTGACATCGGGTGTGGAAAAGGGGGGGGGGGTTGAGTGGGTGAAAATTCGACAATATATTATGAGTCCTATCCCAAAGTGTTAAAGAACCAATCTTGTTAAGCTATTGATGCTCTACAATTGTTGCTTTATTCATTTTTTCGTAACCCAATTATTAGCAAGTTATGAGGTCACCAGTATACCACCATGTAGCAAATCTGCTAAATTTACGCAGCCTCTACGTGACAGAATTTTTTTTGGGGTCGTACTCATGATGCGACTTTCAAAAATGTCTTCAAATGTCCATCGATCCTACCCAGGAGATGACGAAAATGAGGTCCGTTCAAAATAATATATATATATATATATATATATATATATATATATATATATATATATGGTGTTAATGTTTTTTTTAGAGGTTTGGTCAATGTTGGTGAAAGAAACTTCTTAGTTTATACCGATATTTCAAGAATTTTATTTTCTCTTCTTCAGGGCTGTAAAAATACAGGTGCTACTTTATAATACTGCACATTGTTGTTAAATTAGAGTGCAACAGGAGGTTTAATTTAACTACAATGTGCAATATAATAAAGTAGCACCTGTATTTTTACAGCCCTGAAGAAGAGAAAATAAAATTCTCAAAATATCGGCATAAACTAAGAAGTTTCTTTCACCAACATTGACCAAACCTCCAAAAAAATATCAACACCATATATAAATATAACCTGGTCGAAAACATCAACGTTCTGTTGATGCCCTATTTGTTTACAATTCATAAGCCGTTTCCGTTGGGAGCTTATTAAAATTAACTGAGCGATTTCTCATTACCGTTTGTATTTACTCACGGTGGTGTAAAGTGTTAGCAGTATGCAGATTTCTCTATTGTAAAACTTCAGTTGGGAAATCTGCTTAGTTTACGCAGCCCCTGCGTGACGGACTTTTTATTGGCCTACGCGAATTCTCAGTAAGCAGTTATTGATTTTCTCTACCGTTTTAGAAGTGTAATTTAAAACGGGCAATGCGTCACCTACACTTTATTAATTTAATGAAAGTAATTGGTGTTTTCTGATAAACATCTGAATGTGACCATGTGGATGTCAGTAAATAAAGTTAAAAAATGTCTTTTCCTAGAAGTATAAAACCAATTTATTCCTCAGGATCTCGTGCTCAAAGACAGTTGACCTGTTTCCTCAAGGGTTTTCTTGGAATGTTTCATGTCCCATTGCACTTACTCTCGTGTTGACCATCGCTGACTTATCAACCAATATGTCTAACTGACTTTTATGTAATCCTTTAATAGATTAATTATCTAAGTGGACATGGTCTCAATCAGATAGCCTTTCCATCTTGGAGTTTAGCAATTCATGCGTTGTAAAAAACAAAAGTACACTCAGAATGCCGACAAAGAGATGTTTTTAAATGTTTTGGAACGAAAAAGCTTATGTTATCCATTAGATAACAAGTAGATTGTAATTCATAATATATTAATAGAGTTTATGTACTTTTTCTTGTAAAGTCAGTGGTGTATTCTTTAAACACAATAATAATTGGATTTTAAATGATTAAATTAAAAAGTATAATGTTAATCGGGTAATAATGTCAACTTGAAGTTGAAAACATTTAGAGAACTTTGCTCGATTAGCCCGCAGGAAAATGTTGTATTACACTTTTACAATATAAATGGAGTTTAGGATTTTTTCATAGATAATCCTGTCGCAAAAATCAGAGGAGCCTATGTTAGACATGAGCAATCATCGTTTTTTGTTTGTTTTTTCAATATTTGTTATATTCTGTCAATTTTGGTAATGTGTTTTTTATTTCTATATATTTTACTGTAACTGGTATTCTATTGGACTTAAGAACAAGGTATTTTTATATTTTCAACCTTCTAATTCACTCGTTTCTCATTTCGAACTAGGTATTTTGGCTATACCTATGGAAAGTAAAATTGTTAATACACCGGAGAAGTACTTTTCTCATTTCAGATTTTCTATAAGCTAAGCAATTTCTCATGGAGTTTCACGTTAAAGGAAATATTTTATGTGCAGCAAAAGTTTTCAAAGAGTAGAAATGAAAAAAGCAGATGCCGTCATCTGTCGCCTTTCTACAACTTAGTTAGTTTTAAGAATAATGGTTTATCATTGTGATTTCATTCAAAGGTTTGTATTATTGCACATGTCAAGCAGCAAACTCAGATATGAAGAAAGCAATTGAAAGATGGGTGACAATCAGTAGAGCCTGAAGCGGCAAGAGTGGAGTTTTAATTTCACTTTATACTCGATACAAAGGTTTGGTTGCTTGTGCTTTAAACGTAGACCATGCTTAAACTTCCCTTTTTACCGTAATCTTTTGTAACTGAAAATTCTTATAAGGGATACAAAATTTATTTTATTACTCTTATTATCTCCTTGGGGCTCAGGTTAGCTATGCGAGGCCTTAATCTCAGGCGGTAAACCTAGAGTGGCGAGTCCCACCTGAGTAATATGAATTCATATAGTTACCAACTCATTAAATAAAATACTCAGTCCCACCAAGGATAGAGAAGGACTGAAACCTGTAGATCACCCGACCCAATTAGCCATAGTAGCGAAAAGAGGACGTTAATAAATAATAATATTATTATCTCTTAAAGAAAAGAATATTTATTCTTCTGATTCATTCCTCCTTGTTTGTCAAACAGGACTTCATACATTGCAACAAACACAATTTCTTCCACCAACGCTGGCACAGAACATGGTGACAAAGAATAATAGGATAGACATATAATAAGGCGTTAATTGTTTGAAAAAAAATTCTCCACATGAGTAGAGAATAATATGAGAGGATCATGGCTGCGAATTGACGGCGCTTTGTGACCTGCTGAGAAGCCACCCGCTGGCTGGCTTAGCTTGGTCTTGCCATTGTGACCAGTCACATGGGCTGCGTGCTCTTTATCTACCAGGGACAATAATTGGCGCCCCCTCTTTTCGCCTACTAGACACTATAGGCCTCGTGTGCCGATAAAACACGCGTCTATTGGCTACCCACAACAAAGGGATATCATACCCAACCCCCAAAATAAGTCCTTTTAGAAAGATGAGTACAGGATTTACAGAAAAAATGACATTTTAGCATATTTCCTTTAAGGGACTCCAGCTATTGAGGCCGTGCACATGACAGGATTTTTGACAAATTTCCACAAATGTTCATCGGGCTTTGTCAAAGCTAACTGCATGTTGTTACATTCTTCTTCTTACATTGGACACAAAAACTGAATCCAAATTCTAAAAGAAATTTTAAACAAATTTTGGGAAGGAGAGTTGGAGAGAGTATAGCAGTAAAATCAGCCTGTCTACGACTCATCTTCCCAAAATAGTTCTGTTTAATATATATTTTAGCATTTGGACCCTGCTAATATATTCTTATTATTATATTACTCAAGGCACTTATTAGGGGATTTATATAATCGAATATGAAATCACATGATCAGAATGTGGGAAATCTGCTTTGTATACGCATCTCACGCGTTACGGACAGTTTTGTGATTTTCAAACTTTTGGTATGCTTGGGATATAAATTTAGAAAATTAGTGAAACAGAATTTAAGCTTTCCCGCAGGCGTTATTTAATTCTCAGATGATCTTAGTTGTTCATGCAAATTGAAATATTACGTATATGAATGCCCCTCAGAACGTTTGTCTTGTCCTGCAACAATCTGTTCTGCTTTTTTCCATATTGTCAATCTAAAAGCCGCGAGGGTATGTCCCTTGCACACTCTAGCATTAGGCGGCACAATGAAATAGATAAATGTGGAACTCCATCATATTTGTTCAACAAAAGGGGTTAGGCCTGCTTGAAAAAGGAGGGGGTTATCCAAGGTACAGTAGGTCTAAACGGCAGCTCTGAGGGGACATTATACAAATATCAAGAGATAAATGGGATAAGTTATTCGTCGGAGTGGTTCTTCCCTGGGGATGGGGAGGACGGATAAAAGATTTTGCCATCTCTCCGAAAAGAAGAGGGTGGGAGGACGGCGTGGGTTGTGGGATAGAAGGGGGAGGGGGCGCCATTCAATATTATGTTAAGAAGAAAAAGTTCTACTGGCAGGCATTGTAGTCGGCCCAAAGCCGCCAAACCGTACACATACACACACACACACAGACAGACAGAGCCATACAGGGAAAAAGAACCTCTAACATCCAGAGAGGAAAAAGGAGAGAGAGACTGCATGAATCCCTTCCCTGGTGTTGGCCTGTTTAAAAATTCTGCCTGCCTTTGACAGATATTAAGGGGGCAGAGCCGTGAAAACTTGGAGCAGAGGTGGCCCACAATGCATCCTCTGCCCGGGGTTTGTTTTCTTTCAGCGGCGGAAATTGACTCCGCCTTCCTAAACACTCTCTCATAATCTTTCATCAGACAGACACTGCCAGATAACAACCTCATTGGACACAACGGAGGCATCTCTCTCTCTCAATGTATCCCTTGTCAAAGACTTAACTTGTCTAATTAGGTTTTCATTCAGATGTTGTGGGGGGAAAAAAGGGCCGGACAAAAAACTGCGAGGAAAAAGTCTGCTTCTGACTTTTCGGCGGCTCATTGTCTCTGACATGTTTCCATTAACTTCTCCCCTGTTAGACAGCGTCGCTACCTGTCTTTGATTAATGAAAGTAAAATATTTACAGAAAATAACTCTCATTTTTCTCTGGAGTAAATCGAATGAAAGGACCCTGTCAATTTCATATGGCTATAGTATTCAAAATTTCATTAGTTAATGAGAATGGTAAGTACATTCTATCCATTTGTATATTCCATTTAGAATTACTTACGTTTTAAAACAGCTGAACTCAGATATAATGTAAACGCTGAATATTGAAAACAATACTAATGAGCCATAGTAAAACAGCTGTTAGTAATAGTGGTCGAGGATGATGTATATGACACATATAAATTTCACTGACCACATTTTTGTCAAGTACTTGGTAAAATTAATGAAACGTTTAAAGGGATATTTCTGAAATCGCTTATAACGCATCTCAATAGCTCTTTATATTAAATTAAATTAAATTATTTATTTATTTTATCTACTTTTTGCTACTATGGCTAATTGGGACGGGTTAGCTACTAGTTAACTCACTTTTCTAGCCAGGGTGAGACTAAGGATTTTATTTAATGAGTTCGTCACTTCTTTATATTAAAATCTGCTATTACAATACTATTTGGTACTTGTGTATTATATCCACCACATTCTAGTTCCAATAGTTCCACGGTAGAGTGCGCTTCTTTTTTAAGTAGTACGATTCCTCGCCCGCAAAGGAGGTTATACTTACCTTATAACCTTCTAAGGAATTATAATGCTAAATAAAAGAAAACACAATTTTTAAAAATAAAATATTTTATTCACATTTCGGCGGAAAATATGTGGATATAGAATTTAAAATGCACTGAAATGTGTCTCCATTTCCTTTCGCATGGTGCTGTCGCCATATGAACTCTCCCAAATATGATTCTCAAGGTGATACCTGGCTGTCCCTCGAAGTTTTTTATTTCGCCACTTTTCACTTCCCCGCATTCTCTCGACTGTCTGAGTATGTGCTCCAGTGTTGGGGTCAATAAAATTATATTTATGGTTTTCTTTGGCATGTTCGAATCCTAGCTCAGCACACTTTCTTACATTACACTTCCAAAAAATAGTTTTCCCACTATAAAGTTTCATACAATGCGATTTAGAACACTTTCTTCTGCTAGCCAAAATATTCCTCTCCTGTAAATATTTAACTGCATCTTCTTCACTCGTTGGCAAATCCCAAAGAGGCATTTTTAAACGAATAAGAAACACTAAACAGCACAATAAACAGTAAACGCAACTATTACAAAAGATAACCTCATTAGCCTGGGAGAGCTAGCGTCGCAGCACTCTACCGTGGAACTATTGGAACTAAAATGTGATGGGTATAATACACAAGTGCCTACTATTTATATGATAAAATATGCCCTGCACGTTTGGAGCCCAAAATCACGACACTTTTGTAAATATAATCACAAAATATCATTATATCAATAAACATTTTCAACATACAATCAAACATTCTTGCCTAGTCCATATAAGTAAACCCTGATAATAATTAGAAATCTTCGATATTAGAAAAACTGAATAACATAGTAACTATATACTACCTGCAGACGGATTCTCTTGATTGACTGCTGGTCAACAACAAACAGAATGAACAGATGGTTATAATGTTAAACATAGCAGAACCTATCAACTATGTGATATAAAGCCGATATCGAAGGATATGAAAATTGTCAAATAAACGGGAAAAATCTGTATTAAACTATTAAAAAGTCCGTCACGCAGGGGCTGCGTAAACTAAGCAGATTTCCCACGTGAAGTTTTACAATAGAGAAATCTGCCCAATAACAAGTGTAGTAAGTAGTAAGGGATCACTAAACTTATACACGAGGGACGAATAGTTACGAAAACGGCCGCCAGAGCTCTCTTCGGAAAGTACCAAACAGCCCACTCCTGCCAACCAATGCAGAATACAAATGCAAATATCTCGGTTAATATTCAAGATACAGAATAAATGTATAGAACAATATTTATACTAAATTTAATTTGGAATAAGATTGAGTCTATACAATTTTTCGATCCAACGCATAATAACGGAGATATTTCGAATTTTCCGAAAATCCCCCCTCTTAACCCCCCTCCCACTGGTCCCATTTCAGCCATTAACGAACTTGATCTTCCTTTTTACATAAAACGATTGAATTCCGAGTTTGGTAACGATCAAACAAAAATTGCGACCGCTAGAGCGTTACCAGACAAATATATATATATATGTATATATATATATATATATATATATATATATATATATATATATATATATTCTATTTTTGAGGCTGCATCGCTGGGAAGTATCGTCATTATGAGGATTTCGGCTATCTGCTCCAGCGGTTGGAATTTTAGTTTTGCAAATTTTCAATGGAAATGCGTCCATCTTCGTCAGGCATTAATTTGATTTGAATGGCTACTTCTATTGATCATATGTTTTTGGAGTTTTATTTCATTTTAGTATGGCTTTCCACGTTACTGAAAGTATGACTCCGTCCACTCCGTTTATAGTATTTGTCCTCTTATTTATTTCTAGGGCTTCCAGGACTAATCTTTTTCCGAGGTGGTCTTCTCTATGTAAAACCTTTGTCTCGTCAAATTTAATTTGGTGGGGACAAATACTTGCGTGTTTGGCAATGGCGGATGTTTTTGTTCTATTATGTTTTAGGTCAGCCATGTGTTGGTTTACTCTTGTAGCTATATATTATATATATATATATATAATTTTGAACGGACCTCATTTTCGTCATCTCCTGGGTAGAATCGATGGACATTTGAAGAAATATTTCGTAACTCGCGTCATGAGTACGATCTCAATAGCTGATTTCCCTTAAGGGAAATCTGCTAATAAAACATTATACTTCTGTATCATTTTTTTTTGTTGGGAAAAAGGTGATTTGAGTCAGAAGGACCCAAAAAACTGCGCCTGACGTAGATTAGACAAAATATAATTGTAAAGGATTACGACGAAGAAAGTACGAAATATTAGGTAGATTAAGATGATTTACCATACACTATGCCGAGCAGAAATTCTATAAATCTGATATCATGTTCCGTCGTCAATTTTCTAAGATAATTTGAATTCAGTAAAGGGTGATACAGCAGCGAATCAATCGATGAAGTCACTAAATAACCAAACAACATAAGTAACTACCTCACTGCTGGCTAACAATTGAATCTGGAACCTCTTTGGCCAAAACTCATGCACTACGGAGTTGCTACCAAATTATCCCGCTATTTAAGTTCAAAAATTATTCTAATAGGGTACTTACGGTTCAGAAGGTAATAACTGGTTTCTAATCACTGGTTTTTAAAACATGGTCAATGATATGCTGAAACATACATTCTAGGGATTACCAAGAAGCAGTGTACACCATAAATGCTCATACTACTCTGCCTTGTCTTACTGAGAGAAACTAGAATATTCTTGGTCTTCTAAGTTAGTAGTATCACTTTAAATTTAGTTATCGCACCACTTATCAGTAAGTACAGATGATGTTTACAGAACCCATATCATATAACGATTTTGGGTAAGGTCTTTTGACCTTCTTCTGAAACATTCAATTCTTATAATAAAACACCACAGTTGCATTTTGAGTTGGATTTTGTACCTGTATATATAAAGACCTATGTACCCTATGGAGATTTCACAGAAAAATATTATGTTACTGAAGATAAAATGGAATTATAACGAAGGTATTACTTTATGTAGATAGTGATATTTATTTCGGTCACAAAGGAGCGGGATGGTACTATTGTGGGGAACAGAAGATATTCGCACCCTCCTACACACAATTTCCATATGTTGCTACCCCAGCCCTACAACCCTCCACCAATAATAGGGCGACAACAATCCAAATGGCCATTCTGTTCATCCTATTGTCCCTATTGTTGGCAACCCTGTTCAACAGCCGTCACGATTAACGTCATTAATAATCAAATCCCTAGCCCTCTCCACCAATAAACCAATGGGCTTTGCCGTTTTATATATTTGCTTTATGTGTTATATACGTTGAGTAACCTTTGGCAATAAATAAATAGTTTAATAAATTAAAACTGTAATTAATAAATTAAGCCACCTACTTTTTTGAAACTATCTAGTGTTTTTCATGTTTTATAATTAAATAATATATGAAAAAACAGTCATTCTATTTTTCTTTTTTTTTTATTCTAAGAAATATATACATACATATTTGGCACTGAATATTTCAATATTGTAACACACATAGTCCAGAAAGCTGCCAAACAGCTGACGAGAATGTTGTGGGTTATAAAATATTTTAGATAATATTTCTGGATAATATTTTTCTAATCGCTCTATTGTTCTTACATATTTTATCATTAATTTTTATTATCCAATAATTGCGTTATTTATCGATTATCTTGCAAATTTTTAGTGTAATTTTCTAATCATTTAACATCGGACGACCTACAAAACTACATTAAAACTAACATACTCCAAGAATGGCAACATGACTGGTTACTAACAGACAACAAACTGAGACAAATTAAAACTACAGTTAAGACATGGAGTGACAAATTTGAGGTATTTACACAGAGAGACGAAATAGTCCTTACGAGACTACGTATAGGTCATTCTTTCCTTACCCATGGTTACTTATTTCAAAAGAAAAGAGTGCCTAACTGCAATGTGTGTAATGCTCCGCTTACAATAAAACACATACTAACAGACTGCAAAAGACGTGACCATCTAAAAATCTCTCATGACTTACACGACTTACTTACTGAAGGTAGCCCACACATACTCATAATACTCCAACATTTACATGATATTAACATATACTCACAAATTTAGAATTGTTACATTTTAAAATCCTTTTTAATCCTTCTTAAATTAAATATTTTAAATTCCAGCTAAACCGTTTTACTATATGTTTATGTGTGTGTGTGTGTGCGCGTGCGTGTGAGTGTATGTGCCTGCGCGCGTGAGTGTGTATGCATGTTTGAATTGTGTGATAAAGAAAGTGAGAGCATATGATTGTAAATATTTTAGGTTTTAGAAATCTTCATTGTATTTACATACTAATTTATATTTATTTGATTTATTTGATTTCGTTCTATTATTTAGTTGAGTTTTATTTAGTTGTGTTTCGTTATATTGTTGCGTTCTGTTATTTAGTCGAGTTTTGTTATTTGTTTGCGTTCTTATTTTGTATTATTTAATTTTTACTTGTTTCTATTTTCATTTTGTATTTTATTTATATAAATTGTTTTTATTGTTTTTTATGAGCAATATCGCCTCGCTGCGAACGCACCAAAATAAATAAATAAATAAATAATCATTTTTCACTATGAAGTGATATTTTTTTTTCCTGATTGCAAATTTTTTAAGGGGTTTAATTCATTTAAATAAGTATTGAAGATCCATGAGTAAATGATTCACAAATTTCTGAGCATTATATTTCCAAAATATACGTCTTAATCTTTCTGAAATAAGTGTCTATTTAGCCTATTCTTTTGTATACTTAATTTGTTACACTCTTTAAATAAGGATGATATTTGAACTATTAAAAATTATGTTTGTCACCACTTGTTCTTAGTTGTGCCATCCCTGTCAAATTCTCATAACTGGGCGTTATTTTTAAATAGAGGAGAAGTAGAAAACAGAAAACTACTGAACTGAGTGAAAGTCACATCTTGAATGAGGATATGACAAGGTTTGAAAGGGTTTTGGGAAACCTAAAGAAGGAAGGTCATTGAGCCTGTAATATTTTAAAGATGTCAGCATATATGGGTGATATTTTTTGTTTATCTGTTTTGCAATTGATACTGTTAGGATCTATGTTGATGTGGAGAGTTTCAGAAATGAAGCACCTGTGGTGATTTTTTGTATGTCTAATATGGAAGTATTGTTGAAATCAAAGGTATGGTTGTTGGTGATATCATGTTTCTTCTTTTGTGTTGGTAAAGTCTGTTTTTGAGATGTTGTTTTGCTTCTCCAATGTATACAGCATTACACGCAGGTGTCGAGCATGGAGCTTTGTTAGTGGTTTGGTCATGGTGTTGTGGGTCTTTATGTTTGGTGTGAAAAGATTTGAGTTTGTTTTCAGTTTAGAGCCCTTGATTGATGGCTGGTATAGTTTCTGTTCTGTGGCCTGTTTTTGATATTTTAGGGATAAAAAAAAAATGAGAGGTGAAGTGTTGATCTCATAAGTGTGATGGTGGGTTTGTTTTTTTAGAACTATTGATGATGCTGTTTATTAAGGCTCGGGGGTATTGATTTTTGGAGAGGATTTGTGCTAACTTAATGATATTTAGAGGATGGAAATATGGTGAGGACTCTATGTATGAGATATTTTGGCACATTTAGTTAGAGTGAAAATTTAAGTGGCGTCCTGAGTCAGTCGGTTTTGTGTTTGTGGAATCCTACTGTCAAATGAGTTAAGTGCAAAGGAAGGGAAGCTTGTTGTCGGTTTCAATTTCGCACGTTAATTGAAAGCGAGGGTGGTAGGAGTTGAAAGATTTAAAGATATCTGGGAGTTTGGCTGGGTTCATGATCAAAAGCTCATTGATAGATAGGTAAAGGATATGTCACTGTAGAGAGAAATTGTGTGGTCAAAGAGGCCGTTGAGAAGAATAGAAGCTAAGTTGGTAGTAAGGCAATTTCCTATTGCGAGACCGCTTATTATTTTTTATAAAATTGTTTTAGGAAAAGAAATAAATAATTCTGTAGCTACAAAGGGAGAGGAATTCAAAGAAGAGACCAAACGAGAGAGTGGCATGTTCGATTATATTCCTGTTTTTTCTTATAATTTCTAAAGTTTGTTGGTCGGAGATATTTGTGAATAGTCAAGAGCCGTCAAACGAGATGAGCATGTGATTGTGTGGGATTTTGAAATTGGATCATTTATTGAGGAGTTCGAAACGAATTTTTAATGGCGTAAGGGTTTTGACGATTGAGGGGCTGAATTCCAAGAAGAAGGAATTTGCTGAGTTTTGAAGAGAGGCTACGGATGGAGCGAATAGAGTTACTTGGTTAGTGTATTTTGGGAAGTCCATAAGCTCTGTGTGGGTAGGGATTGTGGGAGATAAGATAAAAATAAGTTGTTTTTTTTTTTATCAATTTCATTTTTCTTTAATATTTTTGAAAGTTGTTCGTTTAAGATTTTATCCAGCTTGTGTGTGACGTCTTTGTCTTTGGTGAAGGTCATGTACCCGTATGAAATCTCTGAATAGATTTGAGTTAGTCGTAGTGGGTCTTTTTAGGTAGTTCGTAAGGATGTTGGTGATTTTGTTGCTCTTCATCTTTACAGGGGATCGATGTGAGTATTTACACGACATCGGTGAATATATTATGTATATTCTTATTGTTATTACTAGGTAGGGGGTATTTCTCTCCTAAACTGCGTACATAATTTATGTTTGATGGATGATTGGCTTTGGATATATTGTGGGCCAGTGCATTGTCAACCTTTGGTGAGACACTGTCGGGGTTAATTGCATTCTTGAAGTTTTTAAAGAGTGTTATTTTGGTGGGTTTTGTAGTACTTTTGAGGAAACTCATATACAAATCATATATCAAAGAGTAAATTTTCCCTTTTAACAAATTTGATTTATTCTCGATATGTTTTTCTAAATACCTAATCTCGATATTAATAATAGCAATTTCCAATTTAAGTATATTAAGCAAAAAAGAAAACGTTGTTTTTAAAAACATCTTATTTAAAGGAGACTTCTAGTCAACGGGGTTAAATTTATTAAGGCTTGTCGACAAGTGTTTAGGTTGGAGGGTCCTTATTTTTTCTTTGTTAGACATTTATGGCATTTTGTGAGTTCGTTCATTAAAGTCTTTGCTTCAGGCGAAGGATGTTGAAAAATACTATTTTCCACAAAGACCTTAAACTTGTTTTTCGTTCATTTTAGTTATAAAGAAGGGTACCAACGGTGCTCGAAACTGTTAGCGAAAAAATAAACTCATCTATCTGAAGGATTAAGAACTTTTATAGGCAATACCCAACCATCATTTACTATCATTCAATAACCAAGGACTTACTAACAACTGGCAAATAAAATCCTTCTATATTTTAACAGTGGTCCTACCTAAGGTAGCGCTACAGCTTTGGGGTCACTACTGGCGACTCAAGAGGATACGACTCTGCATTTCCATTTGCACATTTAAGCAGATATCTTCCACCTTAATATTAAAAATGACAGTAAATATTAAATATTTTATAAATTACAATAGTACAATAAGTGTAAATGTCCATTTTTGAGGATCGTAAAGGAAGCCGGTATATCAGGTAAGAAAACAAAGGCATCTTTTCTTCACAATTTTTTATTCGATGCGACAGAGCGCTTTCATAGCGTACGCACCACCATCACTACCCTGCTCTTCACAAGAATGCTACCAGAATCAAGGATTCCCCGTGACCCCCAGAGGGGAGGGGTTTTATATAAAGCAAAGCAAATCAGTGAGTAGGACCTTTAATGAAAAGAGATTCGTACACGCAGATCGTAAAGGAGTCGTTATCCGTGTCTTGGAAACAGAAACACATTGTGTCTCAAAATACATCCATTTAAGTAAACTTTAACATCATGTTACACCAATTTATAGGAATTCAGTTATATTTATCATGGTTTACAATGGGACCTCATTGAATTGATCTATTAAAGCCCTTAAAGGTTTCTGAGAAGGGAGCAAACGGATGATTTAGTGCAAGGGAATTGGCCGGTAGCTTTATTTGGTCCTTTGACTGGCATCCCCCCATTAGATTTAACAGGTGAAGCCACCACATCAAAGGAACCTCCCCCGCCTTCTCAACCCCTACAACCAGCATCATCCTTTTAAGACTCCCTTAATTCCCCTACCTCATTGAACCCAACCAGTCTCCCTTTATGGAGTCACTCTCATGTTTTATATTTTTGGTCTTTGCCACCAGATAAAAATTATTGAAGAAGAGCCTTTTGGCTTCCGACAAATATGGTTGGGTTTCTCTTAGTAGACCATTCAGACTGGGGAATGTTCAGTTGTCAAATATATATGAATGCTTTGGATAATCAGCTGTGCATTAATAATTTGGTCTTTGGGATCGATTTTCAGCATCAATAGCACCTTGCAAATCTCGTCTTTCAACAAAAGAGCATATTGACACACATTTAGTTATTCAATAATTCCACGTTAAGTAAGTACATTTCCCATATGTTGCAATGCCATGCTGATAACATCATTTCACCCCCTATTGTCTAAATTCCCCATACCAAGAAGCCCATTAAATCCGGAATTGTAATACGAGAGAGATGATTATTAATACGTTTGCTAGAAATAGAAATTGTTTGGGAGTATAATAAAGGCTGAAAACTAAAAAAAAAAAACGTAAATTCTTTGGTTAATGATACAGTTCGAGGACAACAATTATAGCTCATTGCATTTCCAACAAGATTAATTGTATACAATTATTCGATCCGACTTATGGAGATACATTGAATCTTTGATCCCCCTACTAATCCCCACCACCTTGTCTGATTTATGCCATTAACGACAAAAATTACGACTATAGGTATGGCCAATGAACATTTGTAGAAAAGTTTCGAAAATCGTGCTCTTAAGGGAAATCTGCTAAAACACCGGCTACATTAGATAACTTGATAAACTTATACATATGACTAAGTCGACTATATCATAACTGGAATGACCAATGAATGTGTAAAGGCTATCACATTCCTTGAAATATCAGTTTATAATGAGGATGATACAAGAATAGGATTTTACTGTGTACTTAACAAATTAATTCAAATGAATCCTTTGACATTCAACTGATTGCGTAATAGGGAGTGCAGTAAATAACTTTATAAATTAAATTCGTTTCTCATATTTATTTTCAGCTGGTGATGTGGGTGATAAATCAGGTTAATCAGAAACATTTTTTTGTGGCTCCTCACAATTTATTTCTTAAAAACGCTTAGCGCTTTTAAGAAATAAATTGTGAGGAGCCACAAAAAAGCTTTTCTGTTTAACCTAAATTCGTTGCATAACATTATTCAAATTAGAATTCTTCTAAGTGACTATATTCTCTGTATCATTTGAGAATATAACATTTCTACAAGTCCCAGTTCAGCAGATATAAGTCTAAAATGGACTTTTTTTTTCTTACAGGCTTCATTGATGTGAGAGAATTAATATTATTTCCTTAAAGGTATTTTGATTATTTCGTAAATTCAGAATTTCTATAATACATCATATAATATAAGTCCTAAATCTGAGTTAATATATCAATAAAACAAAAACATGTAACTAATTATTTTACTCGATCTTCTAAACATAACTCTAGCTCTGAAGAAGAGAAGATATGTTGGCATGATTAGGGTTTTCACCAAAATGTCTCTACCACCAACGGGCATAGCCCGTCAATTTTTGACACTTGTATCAACAAAAGTTCTTCGTGAAATGTTTTGATCTCTGGTAAACTAAATGACTCAATGTTATCATATCTTCTTCTAACTAATAAAATTAATTGAAGGTGCCATTCACATGAAGCACAACAATTGTCATTAATCTTTAATCAAGAAGCTATCATTCGTAACAGCGAAGTTTCTTAAAATGTAAAAGTATTTGTTGCTTGAACAATGAACTGTTCATTCGTGAGTACTTGACAGTAAGTACAATGGATGGGAGAGATTTGATGAAGGCTTGACACGTTTCTGTCTCTTTCAGGAAAATCCTCTTCAGGTGCAAGGTAAGCACGCTTCTTTTCACTTTCCTCTACCTACAGCCAGGTATTTGAAGAAATGCCTCTTTACTATTATTTGGTTCTCTGTGCTAATAGATGATTGGTTTTGGAGGTTTACCACTATCTTAGAGTGCACATACTACGATACTCGTAGTCAATTTCTACGTTTCAGCGATGTGTATCACCTTTTTGTTTTGTCATGTTAAATTTACACTCTGAATGCGGACGTGTTTTTTTGAAAATGGCTCATTTTCGGGAGCAAACTTTTTCAATGATTTTTCATACTAACGTTTTTAATAATTATATTATGCGATTTTGTTTTTAAAGATTGGCAAAAAAAATATTAACCGGAAGAGATTTTGTTAAACGACCTCAGCTAAAATCGGCCTGGAAGTGAGGAAGTTTGCTCGCAAGTGACAGCTAATTATGTTAACCCGCTAAAGCTAAATTGTTTTCCATTTTCCGGTCTTCCATCCACGATCCGGTCAGAAATAACAAAATGCATAATGACTTAGTTTATAACATTGCAACAAATACAACATATCAATAATTTATTTTCTATGAAAAGCTAATTCTCTTTTCTAGTACATGGGAAATAAAGTTGTATAAAGGAAAACATTTTTTTCTGGCATTTGAATGAATAACCTTAATAGCACTTTGAAACAAATAACATCGTCATCTGTCATTTGTTATCTCAATATTTTAAATAAAGGACTCTATGGGAAAGGAAATATAAGAACACTATTTAAATTAAAAATTTTATATTATTTGAGACTTTTGGTTTCAAAACCAGGTACATCCATTTTTTTCAAAAACATTTTTTTTTTAATTTTTCATAAGTTTTTAATCCTGGAAATGATGTATTGGACGCGTTTGTTCCAAAACCATCTAGATCCTTCCAAAATCAATACCGGCAGATAATGAAAAAAATGTGTTAAACTGACTTTTTTAAAAAATGAAATCTATTTTGATCAGTCCTGAAAAATTTTTGAAAATGGATGTACCTGGTTTTGAAACCAAACGCCTCATTTGTAAACAGCATTTTTTATAAAAATGTGTTTACATGAACCTAATATTAATTTTTACCTTCAAGTTAAAACAAATAAATTTATATCATTCACAAAATCTTTAACTAAAATTCTTTGAAAACATAACTATTTAAGATTAAATATCATACAACAAAACTGAAAAATAAAGCTACAAAACAACAAATAATTTTGACTGAAACGTATTTAGTAACTAGGTATTTATTTAAAAGCAATCTTAAACAAAGATATTGTACATATCCTTCATAGTTTTTTGGCAAGGGTCACCAATAAAAAATATTTTCTCACTCAAACTTTATTCATACTGCCCTGCATGTTTCGTGCTTTACATACCACCTCTTCAGGGGTTGTCCATTTCGGAAATTCTCGTTTCCCTCTCACATTTGTTGCGACTGTCCTCACTGGGGAGATCGTTCATACTGAGTAGGAATAAAGTTTGTGAGAGAAAATGTTTTTTATTGGTGACCCTTGCCATAAAACTATGTAGAATATATAAAAATATTGGGTCCAGAATAAGAAGAACAAAAATATTGATAGATAAATATTCAACTTTGACAAATCATTAAAAAGAAGAAAAAAAACTTGTTATATAATTTGAAGCCGAAACATACCATTCGAAACAAGACAGCTAAAATATGAGATAAGTCACTGCCGTGAGTTGAATCAAGCAATCCAACTACGTACAAATAAGAGATAAGGAAGTGCAACCTCACTTGAGGCCTCTCCAGCGTTGGGTAAAAGTAGGCTAACCTTATCTCAGGTCCGGCAGCAGCGAAAGTGTTAAAACCAAAACCATTATCACTATCACGATATTATTATTACTATTCATTGGTAAAGAAAGAACTAAAAGAAACTGTTTCTCCAAAATGGGATACTAATTCAGGACTATGGAGAAAGAAAGGTTTTCGGTTTTGAAGGGAAAAAAAAAATCCGTACATGAATAACTAAATTTAAATGGGGCTTGGAGTAACCACTTGAGTTAAGGCGTTGAGCTTCATAATCTAGATAACTCAGTCGTGGATTCGATGCCCTCTTAGGAATAAGAATTTATGTAGTAAAAGTCTTAAATAAAATGTCATATCTCGTCCCGGCTAGAAAAGATTGGTAACCTGTTCGCCAGCTGCCACAATTATGTAGAATGGGCATAGTCCATATAAATTATATTCACATATATAATTCATATCGATTAACAATAAAAGAATTACATTTCATAATCAAAAATATTTATTAATTACTGTTATGTGCAGTGCACAGTGCAGTGCAAAGAACTGAAAAAAAAATATAATTATATTTTAAATAAATGAAATATCTAATAAGTGTTTCTATCGTCAACCGAAATGCATTAGTGTCATTCAATGCTGCGAAGAGGTGACATCAACTATGAAGACACCGTCACTTGTATTCATATAAATATTAATCTAACTACTGTAGTGCATTTCTCTGGTACTGCTTGATTAGCCATTTTGCCGAATTCATAATGTTCCGACGTATTGTGTAGCGCTTGAGTACCTGATACTAAAGGTTTATAGTAACGACGTAGCAATTCGAGATCAGATAATTTTCTTAGGAATTAAACTGGTGGTTATCACCCTCTCGACGTTCGTGTGTAAAGACAGGACTTATCTCGACTTACCACAAATCCCGAAGGATGCAACACAAAAAAACAACACTCGTGCAGAGAATAGGAACGGTTGACTGTTTCAATCTGTTGACTAACAACAAAAGCTCACCCCCTCCATGAGATTCCTATCTCTCACCCCACAGACCCACTGGATTAACCCTTATCTCTGAGTCCGGTCTACCAGTGTCCTGGCCGCTTACTCCTCCTAAATCGTCGTGGGACATGGCCAGGGTGATCCGGAGGAGTCTTTGTGCCCTGAAGGGGTCGCAGCTCTTGTTGAATCCTGATTGAAAAAGAATACACTTCATCCATCCTATTACTGGGGCTTGTCGGATTGTGGTTACTCAGCCAAATGGAACATTCCGTTACGATTCTTTTGAGGGAATCCATTCAAGTATGTTGCATTTACTCAACATCGGGCTTATACTTTCTTAAAATGCTCTTGGCTAAGTAGTAGGTGCTACTGTCCAAGAACATTTTTTTGGTTTATTATATGCATACGAAATACTCATTTCCTTTTTTGTCAAAACATTGTTTAGAATAAAATTGTTCCTCGCGAGAATATAACTAGAAGATAATTGTCTAACACTGTGCAAAAGGCTCAGATCCTACTTGGTCTGTACTGCTTGTTAGATCTGACATTGTAGATTTTGGTTTACAATTAGTAATATTGACTATTCTTTTCTAGAACTATGTTCGAAAAAAGCAATCCTATTAGTTATTAGTTAAGGGTTTATTCATTAAATGGGGCTTAATTTATTTTTGTACTAAGTTTTCTACTTATTTATGTGGCAGTTCAAATTCCTGTGTTTTTCAACAATTTGGGTTAACGCACTTGATATTCGGGCCAAATGTCAAAACTGTGTACACACGTATGGTTTAAATGCCTGAGTTTTAGAAACATTACATGTTTATGAAGCATTAAATAAGTTCTACACAAACTTTACATGTTAAAAACGGTGAAAACTGTTTCTAAGACTATTTTATAAGAATTGTTTTTTTTCGGAATTTCATGAATTTTGGCATTTAAACAAATATTCTTTATTCTACGAAATGCCATACTTAATGACAAAGACTGATACTTGCTCAAATTGTAACATTCTCTTGACGATAAGGCATATACTGACAGAACGACTAAAACGGCAACCTCAGAACTTCCCCAATGACTTACATGGCCTTTTGACGGTAGGCAGCACATACATTTACAACATATTCTCATACCTACAAAAAATTCAATTATACGACAAAATGGGACATACATATTAAGTCATAATATTGTGGTGTGCAACAAGATTTCAAATTATATGCATTAATTGTATTATACGCGTTTGTACACATGTGCGTCCGTTACATATTTGCTGTTACACACACACACACACACATATATATATATATATATATATATATATATATATATATATATATATATATATATATGTCCGTTACCTCTCTAGCTGTCGCAATTTTTGTTTAATCATAACTAAATTCGATACTTAATCGTTATATTGAAAAATAAAGATTAAGTTCGTTAATAGATGAAATCGGACCAGTGGAAGGGGGGGGGGGTTAAATTGGATGATTTTTGAATATTTGAAACATGTCCGACATTATTACTATCCATCCTTTCCGAACACCGCTGCCCCGAACAACTCTTCAACATCCTCAAATCCTTCCTCAGCGGCCGATCCTTCCAGATAAGGGTCGGCGAATCCCTCTCCAACACCTACACTTCCAAGGTCGGGGTCCCACAGGGCTCCGTCCTATCACCATCCCTCTTCACGGCATACACGGCTCATGTCGTAGGTCGACAGTATCACAGGACTGAGATAGCTGCGTACGCTGACGACATAGCGATTATCAGCAACTCCTTTAACCCCGCCCGCGCCCTTTCCCTTGCCCAATCCGCAGCCCAAGATATAGCCAACGAACTCCTCACCCTCAACATCCAAGTCAATCCCACCAAGACCGATGCCCTCATCTTCTCCTATTACAAACACTCCCCCCTACCAGAATCCTTCCGCCTAAATGATACAGATATCAAAATATCAGGCACCATCTGCTACCTCGGCATCACTTTCGATCGCCATCTCTCCTTCTCAGCCCACCTATCCAAACGCATTCCCTCTCTCCGACAAAAATTCAGATCCCTCAACCACCTCCTTCTCTCCCCCGTCCTCAGCCTCCGCCTGAAGCTCCTCATATTGAAAGGTGTCATCCAGCCCGCCCTCCTCTACGGATCCCCTCTCCTCCGATACCTCTACAAAACCTCCTTGCAAAACCTACAATCTTTCCAAAACGGCATCCTCCGCAAGATAGTACGCCACACTTCCCTCGAACGCAAGACGAATGCCGAGCTGTACGACACCCTCAACCTAGAATCCATTGCCCAAACCATCTCCCGCCGTCACGTAAAATTCCTTGATTCCCTCCAATACCTTGAAAATCCCCTCTACAACTCCTTCCCCCCACCCCAGCAACCGGTGCGCTGGCAAGATGCGGATATCAACGAACCTCTCGTCGACGTCACTCAGGTCGTCGATCCCCTGTAACCCTCCCACAAGTGTGAGCCTTCAACAACCACTTCTCGGCAGAGCTCAGGCTTAGTCTAGGGTCTTCGGACATTAGGTTATTCTAGTTGTAGTTTGTTTGTATAGGTTAGGTACTTAGATATAGGTTAGTTCGTAGTTACAACCTGAGCTCTGAAACACCCCTCACCCTAGGTTTAAGCTTTCTGATCACTTTAGGCCCTCTTTGATCTATTTCTCTTCTTATCTACTCTTCCTCTATCCCTTTCCTTTCTTCTTTCGTTTTCTCCTATCCTTACAATCCCACCCGGCAACTGCCCGTTGCCGGGAAACCTACCTTAGAGTTCTACATTTCACCACCAAAAAAGTCCACATAAACCCCTCAAAATAGAACTCTTAGTTCAGCAAGGGGGGAACTGTCTTCACCGCCTCGCGTGGCTTGACGGCCCGCGCAGTTGACAAAGCCGTGGTATGAATAAATGGGCCTCAGGTAAAAAAAAAAAAAAAAAAAAAAAAAAAAAAAAAAAAAAAAAAAAAAAAAAAAAAAAAAAAAAAATATACGTCCGATCGAAAATTGATTAGAACGAATCTTATTGCAGTTAAAATGTTCTTCAGTTTTCAGCCTTCAGCAACCCCCCACTTTTACTCATGTTACCTAAACAATACTTTCAACCACATTATTCGAAGCTTAAATGCCAAACATTGTTTTCAAGAGATCTTCAATATACGAGATACATGTAAATATGTTCTGGTGACCCCCCACCCCCGTCTTAAGTTCTTGGACTAATAAACCATGACTGTTTGAGATTCAAATTATTCTGATTCATTATAAATTACAGTACTAGATGTAGTAAATAGTTTTCAATAAAATTAATATATTATATTCTAATATATTTAAGTAATTGTTTTTTTTTTCCGGTGAGAGGTTGGAGGAAGATTTCTTATTACCGCTTGTATTTTTTCACTTAATATTCACTGTTGTGTTGTGATACCAGTTAGATTTATCTAATGTTAAACTTCTCGAGGGAAATCAGCTTAGTTTGCAGAGCCCCTGCGTGACGGACTTTGTAATAGCCGTCAAAAAAATGTGTACAATTTTTGACTTTTGAAAACGAAAATCACCTTTGATGTGATGTCCATAAATAAATTAATCCAAAAAATCTGTTTTCCTACGACATGGCAAACAGTAGAAACAATAGTAGTTGTCATATAGTAATGAGAAAAGGCGTTCCCAAATACGTTCTTCTGCCATTTACCTTAGTTGAGAACTGAAGACAAACCTGGTTTCACAATAACGTGTTTTCTTCAATAAAGCGGTGTTGGAACTGTTGACTCCCCACAAGCACCACTCGAGCGAGGAAAAGGAAGTAGGTAGGTAACCTATTCTTGACAGTAAACAGTGACGAAACTTAACAGACGTCGCTGCTGTTTAAATATTCCAAAGAGCATAAAAGACCCTTCAGCCCTTAGGAAATAGTTATTTATTCTAGTCTCCCATTCTGGTAGGGGGCAGGCCGGTCGTATTTAATGAATGAGAGGAGTTTCTGAATGAGCCACTGCCTGCTAGGAGATGCTAACAAATGATTCTTCAGGTAAAGGCGAGTGTGAATGGAGTCAAGGAGTGGACTTCCTTTCTCGTCATCTTGATCCCCCTCCAGCGACTTATACCTCTTTGGATTTCCTCCTTTTGCTAATAGTCACATTTCAACTCCTACCTGTGGATTATATCCACACCTGCGCTACAACAGTTTACAAATAAGTGGCACTCCATTGATAAAAGTAAGAAGTTAATAATTGGTTTATAGAAGGGAAATGGCCCAGAAAAAGAAATATCAATGCTTTCCTGAGTAGGTACATATTTTCTGATGCGGTTTAAATGTGAATTATCTATTTATTTAATTTTAACGTCCACTTTTTGCTGCTAAGGCTAATTGGGACGAGTTATCTACACCACCCTTTTCTAGCCAGGGTGGTACTAAAAAAGGGTGGTAACCTGTATAGAAGGTTACCGTCGCCCCAGTGTCATGAAACCAATGGTAATACCAATTAACCACAACACAATTGTAACCTATCTACCCCCCCCCAAAAAAAGTGAATTATTACTAGTTTTAGACATATTTAATTATCATTAGGTGTATTTTTGACTACTTCAAAAATTTACTAACCCTTGGATTTATGGCTAGGGGGGAGGAAAATGATAAATACCAAGGTTGGTTAAATTGCGTTTTTCGTACTTGATAATAATTTTTTAGTACTTTTCCCAATCCATAAATCCTTCTACGAAGCTGATTGAAGAAGCTCAAAAATGCTTGGAGGTCTGCTGAATATCTACAAGTCCATCAATAACCAAAGGATTTAGACATAGTACAACAAATTAAAATTATATTTCAAACTCTCTTATCACTTAGATTTTTAAACGCATTGTTAAATACTTTATTTCAGTATTTTGTTATGAAGCATTTTTGAAAGGCAAAATTACATGAACAATATTATTGAAAATGAAAAACGCTATCCGTGATAGTAAGTAACCAAAATACATAAACGGTCAAACACAAAACTAATAACCCGTTAAAGCTCTCAGCTCTTCCAATAACACTAATATGAAATACTATTTATAAAAAAAACGGCATTCATTGGTTCCCGCACCTTATGAAAAAAAAAAAGAATAATAGTAAAAGTTGTGTAAAATGAGATACGTAAAAATACTGTAGTATTTACATACTACCGTATGTACGAATTATACATACTTATTTCTTATGGCTTGAGTAAGTCAAGTGTGAATTTAGGAAACACAAAAGTAAAATTGACATCATGAACACGGATACGCATGAATGTAATGTAATGTTACATTTACGCTTTCCATATAAATATGAGGTCATAACAGTTTAGGGCCACTAATTGCATTAGTCATAATGGATAGGTCTATTTCTATCATTTTAGTGGACTAAGGTTAGCCTTATGAGTCAAGGCGTTCGTCTTAATCTCAGGCGTTGGTGTATATACAGCAATGGGTTTGATTTCCGCCTAGGCAATAGAATTCAATCAGTAAGTAACTCATTATGAAGCATGAAATTATGTCTGTAAACAAGGAAGCAATAAAGCAGTACTAAAGAATATTAAATGAATACAAATACGAAATTGAAATATGAAATATCATGTTACAATTATTATGTATACAGCAATAACGCCTGCCGAAAGGGATCTAAAGAACTTTTGTTTTCATAGTAAGTTTAGACTCATGTACACAATTTTTTTACCCAGAAGATGTTTATACTAAAATAAATATCTTCTTTTACGTAAATGCCAGAAACAATATAATTTTTTCATAAGGTAATACGACAGAAATATATATATTATGTAATCAATATGTTCCACATTTTTTTCAGAGATTTTTTCAATAGACTGTATACTATAAATAAAATGAATAAAATTCTTATAGGCCTTGATTTATGTGTTTAACTACATTGATAATAAAAGTTAGATAATTAAAACCAAAAAGAACAGACAGGAAAAAAAGAGACATTCCTATTTTTATTGACAATAGTAGGAAAGTAGGCTTGACCTAATACTGTTTAGAGGAAGTACTAAATTAATTATAACAATAAGGTTTGTCTAAAAATTTGGTCCTTTATCAGAAGATTTTGTAAAGTAATACTTTTATATTATTTTCATAACTTCTATTCTCATTTTTAAACTCTAATTATCAACTTTATCAAATCAAGAAATTAGCTGACTTCTTCTTTTTATTCTATCATTATGTTTTCTAGTTTTTTTTTTTTTAAACTTAATCATTTTAAACTAATTATTAGTATATACTTGATTATGATTTAAACGTTTTATTTTTAAAAAAGAGCCTCATAAAGGAGGATTTTTCTAAAACGCATATATAGTTAGATAAGGTTGAACAAATTGTTTATCATAGTTTAATTATTATATTTTTATATTTAATAACCATTTATTGCTAACGTGTAGCTAATTTTAGCTCTTTAATTTTGAACATATGGTAGCTAGGCTGTCAAAAATCATTTAACTTGTTTAATAGAACGTTAGAGTAGGCACAGTCATTTATTATCCCAAATTACATCTAGAAAGTTTGAAGTATCATATTATAAATGCTATTTTTTTTATTTCTATTGACGTCGGATATGTCAAACATGAGAAGCTATTGAAAGCAACGAGTGCAGATGACGTAGTCTTGGAAATGAGAGAGAATCATTTTCCTTAACCCTGGACAAGTGCTCGGGAGGGGTAGAGGGCCCCCCTAACGGATTTATAACTAGACATATTGTCTGTTAGATTGGAATCGGAGGAGCAAGGCGAGAGGGAGGTTTGAATTTAGTTCGACAAGAGGAGGTCGGTCTGTCTGTCCAGGGAGAGGTTGGGGGAAAACAATTTTCCCACCGATAAAAGATTAATCCGTGCGACGGTGGCGGTGCCAAGTGGCATCACAATGGGACCAGTTAGAGGATTAATTTTCACATCTCCTTCTCATGCTAGAAATGCCCTCATATGAGCAGGTTTCGAGTGCCACCCTCTGTCATCCTCAGATTCCTCTTATGCCCAACCCCCAATCAATATTCGTTCTTTTGCTCAATTAGTTCCAACGGTTTACCTCTTTGTGTATTCATTATAATTTAAAATTTGCATTTCCTACTATTTAATTAAGGAATGCTAATTTACAATTAAGTCCCCAATGAAGCATATTTTTGAGAATCTACATGGCGTTTTTTTTTTCATATAGCCAAATGCATTAAGTTTTTTCTTCTGCTTAAAAGTCTAAGAGCGCTGACCTTAATCTCACATGGTAAACCTAGAGTGGCGAGTTCGATTTCCGCCTGGGCAGAGGAATTTATTTAGTGACGGAATTCATTAAATAAAATCCTTAGTTTCATCCTGGCTAGAAAAGGGTGGTAACCTTTAGATAACCCGTCCCAATTAGCCTTAATTGCAAAAAGTAGACGTTAATAAATAATTTAATTTAATTTAAAAATATACAGCGCTGGGCGATTTGTGATCACCTCTTTTTATGTCTCTTTTTATTAAGTATATCGACGTTTCGCATACTCCGATTGACATCACTACTTTCAAAATTTTACTTATTATTTATATTAACGGAAATGTCTCGAAAAGTCTCCAATTAAATAAAACGAAAAACAAGCAATAAATCGGACAATTCACTTAGGTATTGTATGATAGAGATCTTTTTATTTAAACTCTTAAAGTCCTTCACTTAGAATTTCTGAAAGCTTCCATGGTAGAACAAATTACTAGTTTTAAGTTTAAGTTTAACTCAAAATAATAAATTATATTCAATGCTCTTTATTTTATTGCAGTAATCTGCAAAGTCGTATAGCTTTGAAAGTGACGGCCAGCGTCCTATTCATCTTCCGGAGCTAACTTTTGATATTTGACAGTAAAAATTAAATGCTCTAATCAGAAAAAAGTCCGTCACGCAGGGGCTGCGTAAACTAAGCAGATTTCACTCGTTAAGTTTAGTAATAGATTAATCTACATACTGGTAACACAACAGCACCGTGAATAAATACAAACGGAAATAAGAAATGTTTCATTCAATTTCAAAAACCCGACAGGAAGCGTTAGGTTAGAAATGTAAACAAACGGGTCTGCCACTTCACACCGGAAAGAATAACAATTTCTGTAATATATCAGAATATAACATATTAATTTTATTGAGAACTATTTACTGTACCAAAATATGAAATCTTAACCATATATGGCTAGCCGTTTTTATTTGAATTATGCCAGATACGTACAGACCTTACACCGAAACTAGCCGAAATGAGTTCATGGAAGTTCAAAACCGATAATTTCGATGAAATCCGAAAATTTTGTGATTATAATATAATATATATGGTTAAGATTTCATATTTTGGATATTTTTAGCCCATAGTTGTGCATCTCCTATATTGATCAAAATGGGTGGCAGGGGAATAGGACATTTTTGTGAAATATGAAAATATCTATAAATTAAGCTCCATGACGCTTTTAGGTCCCATGCATTAGACCGGAGATTATAAACATTTCGCTGGATGGTGAAGGAATCTGGTTTCTCAGGTAAGAAAGCAATTGCCTCCTTCCTTCACAGTTATTTATTATATATGCGACAGAGCGCTTTCAGAGCATACCCTCCCTCATCAGTGCACTTCTGGCTAACATAAACCATTAAAAACTCCATAAACGCTGTTATTAAATTAAAAAGAAAAAAATATATTTGTACTCATTGAAGGACAAGTATTTGATTTCGAGCATATAACTTAAAAAAAAAAAAATACAACTTAGTAACCCAATGAATATTTACGTATAATATATTTAAAGATTAAAATTTAATTATAGGATATATATATATATATATATATATATATATATATATATATAGAGAGAGAGAGAGAGAGAGAGAGAGAGAGAGAGAGAATTTATATAAATAGTTAGAATAAGTAAATAATAAAACCGAATATTTACGGATAATTCGTATAACAATTGAATAGTCAAAAATATGAATGAATGAATATTTTTATTGCTTTCAAAAATTTAACAATTTTATAGCAAGGGTTCATCCCATGTTCATGATTACATTTTTCGTTTATCTTTTCTTTATATAAACATAAACAGAGAATTCATTAAAAAAAAATAACAAAAAACAAAAACTATATACAATAATTACTATAGAAAAAAAAAACATAAAACATTAATTTTATTTTAATAATTTTATTGTTTGTATTTTTTCCCCTCTGACATAAAGACTTTTAAGTAGGAAAACATATATGTAGTTTATTTTATTCTTGTCCATAAGGTCAAACAAATTATCCATGGAGTGCTGTGGAATATTGAGACTTCTCAGGAGGTGGTTTTTTCTCTCTGCTAAAACGGGGCATTTAAGGATGAAGTGCGTAACGGTGTCTTGCCTATCTTCGCAAAGGGGGCATGGCTTTTCTGGATTGAATATGTAACTTGTCCTAACAACTATCAATCTTTGATTTTTTGTACCTAATAAGCGGATTTGAGATATAACTTTGGTCTTAAAAAATGGCACATTTTGGTACAGGTACTCCTCGCCTCGCACAAACTCTTTCAATATCTAACAAAATTAAATGGTTCTTGAGAGCTTCTAAATAAGTCTTTATTTTTCCAATAATATTTTCCGCCATTTCCAATTCCTCCAAGCTCCCTCCTTTGCACCCAAGATACCCATCCAGTTCATTCTGATATGTTTTTGTTCTTATTTTATTTATTTACTTTCTCATTTTATTTATTAATTTAATTTTTAATTATCTTACGTATTTTAATATTTTATTTTATTATTATTATTTCTTTTATATTATATTTGAGTAGGTAGTTGATTAACGTATATACATTGTAAAATAAAAATGTATTTAAACATAATTATACATGTAATATGCCATGTGGCAATGGAGCTTGTATTCAAATAAATAAGTCCCCATAAGTTTACTATGAGGAAAAAAAAGGGAAAAAAGCTACCCTGTACCGCGTTTATTTATTTTTATTGGAGTACATGGTGATCATCAAGTTTTTTATTGACTAAATATGAGCTTTCCTGGTGGTATGAACAATATACGATTTATTTACTTTTGTATAAAATATTTAAATATAGTAAGGAAATTTAGGACATTTTAATTCTTTGGCTATTACTTCTTGAGTCAAGAATGGATAACCGTTGATCTTGATAACGGTTGAAAGATTTCTTTTATCCTATTTTATAAGCCACTTTCCCGTCAGTAAAAATTGTATAGTTACCATTGTGGAACTCGTTTCTGTACGTTTGTGAAGTGGTTCATTCGGTTCATTCTCAGAGAGCTCCTTGTTGAAGAAAACGGCCATCGAAGCGGAAGAAGGGAAGACTAAATGAGGAGAGGAATGGAGTCAGTTCCGGTCGACTGGGGGTCAGCCCCCGATCTAGCGGGCTGGAAGGAGTCGAGCACCACTCGAGACTGTAACTCCCACGGCACTCTCGGCGAGGTGGCCCAGCAACTCGAGTAGCCAGCGAATTGTTTCAGTCAGTCACCACAATGGCAACGCCTCGAGAGCCTTCTGGGAATTCCTAGAGTCAAGGGTCTCACAGAGAGAATACTTCCTGAAGAACTAACAGCAACAGATGTTTGAGCCGTTCGGTTGGTAAACAATAGCACCAAGGAAATGAGGCTCTACTCAAATGTTTCAGTAATATTACGTACCGAATGAAAATCCTTTGTTAATAATAATAGTGTGGACGGGAAACTAGTCGAGAAATAAAAGTCCGTCACTCAGGGACTCAATGAACTAAGCAGTCTAATTTCCCCATATGGACTCTATTTCTAAATAAAATGAGTAGAAGTTAGAGTTTACTTAAGCATGAATACAAGAAAGGATGAATAACTTGCATAATATTTTAGTTATGAAAAAAAAACGTTTTGTTTAATAAGATTCATAAAAACTCATAAGAACGGAGATATTTCGAGTTTTCGAATGTCCCCACCCCTCTAAATCCCCTTTTTCAGGTCCGACGTCAACAAATAACAAATATGACCTTTAGTGTTAATGAAACAGTTAAAATATCAAATATGGCATAGATAAAATAAATATTTTCTACTTAAGAACGAAAAATTGTAATTGATCGTCACACAACGAATTTGCATGTATCTCGCATAATAAAGGTCTGTTGGAAGCAATATTTGGTATTTAAGCTTAAAATAAAGTGTTCCAGATTATTAATAATATAAAATGAGCAAGAGTGGGGGTATACTGATGGCTGAAAACTAAATAATCCAAATATCTCGGTTAATTTCATGATAGGGAAAACATGTATATAACAACATTTATGCATTTCTTTATGGACAATTAAATTTCCAATTAATTCTATGAATTTTTCGATCCGCCATATAACGACAGAGATACTTAGATCTTTCAAATTCCGTTAATGAACTTAATCTTTATTTTTTCAGGAACGCTTATTTATCGAGTTTGGGTACGATCAAACAAGAATTGCGGTGACAGACTAATATATATATATATATATATATATATATATATATATATATATATATATATATATATATATATATATATATATATATATATAAATATTTTATATATATATACACACACACACACACGCACACACACACACACATATATATATATATATATAATGTGTGTGTATATAAATATTACATGTACTTGTTCGTCAGAAATTGATTAATCTATTATTTGATTGAGTATCATTTTTTCTAATTATGAGATAAATGAGAGTTAAATATGTTTATTCGGATAAAGGTTGTTTTTAATGAGAATTGAGAGAAATTTATGTTTCGAACAGAGTAAAAAAGTATTATCCAAATTTGTACTATCCGTCTTTACTTTATAATATACAAATCCATAATACGTAACCTTTACTTAAGCTTATTTCCTAGCCTTCTCCACCAATCTGTTAAGCTTTGTAAGTATTTCCTGTGAATGGCTACTGCCACATTATTACGACAGGCTTCTGGAATTATTCAGCTTTACGAATTTTTCTGTGGTAACTTCCCTGTTCCAGGTCTGTATCGATGACAATTTATAATATATTCAATTTTTTATTGAGGAAGAAGTGTGAATGTGTTCTTCAAACTCTCTCGGTAGATGAAACTTCATGTTACCAAGCCCGATTTTATTTGGAAGGTAGTTTGCATCTGGGCATTTACATATTTTATTTTTCCTTAATTCAATTAACGCTGCCCAAAGTCATCTTGAGTTTTCTTCGGTTTTCACATTTCTCTCAGGCAGTCACTATCTATCTTCTGTCACGCTTCCTGAAGGAATGAAAGCTGATATAACAATAACTTCGCTTCTATAGTCTGATTCTGAAAATTCTTTTAATTCATTTCTTCCAGTCTACAGCTACTAATATTTATTACGGAATATATTTCCAGATGGACAACACGATGATGATATGATTCTTGATAAATTCGACCAGATGAGTTTATAGGAAAATCAGCTATTGAGTTGCACTCATGGCGCTGTTTTAGAATAGTTAAGTATCAGTTGATCCTACCAAAGATGTCAAAAATGATATCCGTTAATATATATATATATATATATATATATATATATATATATATATACACACATATATTTCTGTTACTGCTCAGGGAGTATTAATTTTTGTTTGGTCCTTTCCAAATTCGATTTAAGGGTTTCATGTAAACAGAAAGATTGAGTTCGTCATTGGCTGAAATTGGAACAGAAAGACAACATAAATTTGAATATTCTTTATTGCGAGTTGTATCTAAAAAAAAATTGTTCATCCAATCTTTTTACAACTTTTAATTTCCAACAATAGCTGTTCTAGGACATTATAACACTCTGAAATATTTCCGAGATCTTAGCATTTTTAATTTTTACTATTCGGTGAACCTTCCTTTCTCATTAGTAATAAAACAATTTATCATGAGGCGTGCTGTTTAAAGTTTAAATCGAGAAGTGGGGGTTTAGAGAAGGAGTAAAATAAAATTATAATGTTAAAATTTAAAACAAAATGCCTGCATTTTTATGAAGTTGATCTAAAAATGTACGGGATTATTTGTGTTTCAAATCTAATTATCACTTGTTCAATTGCTGTTCAATACCTTTTTTTATCAAAGAAATATTACTTTGCTTTTTTGTTAAATCGCTATATGTTATCCGTGCTACAGCTAACGTGGTTTTCACTTCCAGCATTTGAGCTACTCAAAATCTTGTCCAGCTAACATTACTAGTCCTTTGTACATGGACTTCATACTACAGAAAAAAATGGAAAATGGATGGTGGAATATCAATAGCATGTCCAGCGCGTGAGAAATCTGACTAGTTTTCGCATTATGCATTATAGGCTTTTATAACATTAGAATGTGAGCAGTAATTCTTATATCCCATGAAAAACAATTATTCGTACGTTAATAAAATCAATTTCGTTTTTACCTCTAATTACTTGTAGGAAGTGATAAAATAATTCTATTTTAATCGCAAAAATTTCCGGTTTTTAGATTTATCTGATTTGACCAACAGCTTTAGAATGTTGAAATTTAATATTTAGATTTGCTGTAACGTCTAGTTGTACATTTTGATCAAAATGAACTAAGTGGAGAGGGGTTTAGAGGGTGCAAACATTTCAAATTTTCCCGTACTTATTAGAGAAACAAGAAATTCATATAAATTATGATCCGTATGAATTTTTGATCCGATGTGTTGGCATGGTGATTTCGTATGTCACTTTCAAATGAAATAATTCTAAATAATTTTAAATGATGTTCTGCCAAACGTTTCGTTTATTCAATTCATCATGTCCATCTAAGATTTTTTTATTAGACCTAAAACATTAAATTGAGAAAATAGGAAAACCTTTTAAAGGTTTTTTTTATAAATAAAAAACTGGCCACTTTCAGAATCCCGAAAATGTCTCCGCTAGTTTTGGTCCTGGGAGCCACTACGGTATATTATGTTACTCAGACGGTCTGAGTCAGACCAGACTCCAATGTTGCGAGCTTACTACTTTTAGCAGATTTCCTCTAAGGGAAATCCATCGATGTCCGTCGATCCTACCTAGGAGATGACAAAAATGAGGTCCGTTCAAAATTATACACACACATACACACACACACACACACACACACACATATATATATATATATATATATATATATATATATATTATATTATATAAATGTAAGAGGTACGATATCCAAAAGAACTGTCGAAGTTCTAAAAGAACTGGCATTACCTACAAAGGACCTGCACAATGTATCACTGTTATTCAAGCATTCGGCGAGAATTAGAAATTATTAACATTTGTATAAATAAATGCGCCACATAAACCTGCTTTCCCTTCCAAAAGGTAATAGCTCGTTAAAGAAACAATTGACAATTTTTTTTAGTATTACTCAATTAGGCAGATAAGGAGGCTGTCCCTAATTTAATCCTCCAGACGGAGAGCAGCTTGTTTTGTTGTTTTAAACTTGTACTTCAGTTGTCGTAATTTTGGTCTGATCGTTACCAAACTCGAGAGTTTCATGTAAATCTAAAGATCCAGTTCGCTAACGGCTGAAATTGACCAATTGATTTGGGAATGCGTAGGGGTTTAGAGGGGAAATTTCCGAAATTCCGAGTATCTCCGTTATTACCAAACATTTGTTTAAAACCAATTTTTTTTTAAATTTAGTGTTCTATAAATAATGTTATATTCATGTTTTCTCCTTCTTTAATAGTAACCGAAACACTTTTTAATTTTCAGCCATTTGTGAACCTCTCCTTTTAGCCTACAATAGCAAAAACAACAAGAAGCTCTTTAACAATAAGCAAATATACCATGAAACTTCTTCTTCCAAGCTTAAATACCCAATTCAGATCATATATGCCCTATTGATCTGCAACAATGACAATACTGGTCTTAATTTATTTTTCAAATATATGTATTTGCATCTACAAATATGTGTTTATAAATCGAATTCAAATGCTCCAGTCACAAAACTAAAAATTTGATGTGGGCACCACATGACTTCCATGTAGACTTATGATAGTAAATACGAATAGGAAATGCATCACTGCACTCCATTTAAATTTTCTTAATTGTATTCCTTTCCAAAAATGTGATAATATGACTTATAGGTATTTTTATGATAAACAAAAAATGTTCTATCGACCTCCAGGGGAGGTGGACAAACAGGCAGTACTACAGTCTTAAATAGGAAATTTCAACATAATAAGAAAATATAACAGCCTATTCTTAGTATAACATGAGTCGGAGTGGGGGTTTACCGAAGGCCGAAAACTAGTAATTCCAAATATCTCGGTTATTAATGAAGATATTGAAAAAAAAAAAATACATAACAACATTTTATAGAACATTAAATTTGCAATAAGATTGGCTCTACACAATTTTACTATACGAATCATAATAACGGAGATATATAGAATTTTCGAAATCAGGCTAGTTCGGTTTCAGCCATTAACGAACTCGATATTTAGTTTCACATGAAACTAATATGTCGTTTGGTTACGATCAAATAAGAATTGCGACCGCAGGCAATTGCGGTAACATACAAGATATATACACAATGTTGAATATGAATGTTGAATATATAATATTGCAATGAGATTTGGTTCTCGGCAATTTTTCGATTCAACGTATACTAGCGGGGAGATATTTCGAGTTTTCGAAATTCACTCTCTAACCCCCTCCCCCTCTTTCTACTGGCCCAATTTCAGTCATTAACTATTTATTGCTTTAGTCTTACTAAAATATCGAGTTTGATAACTATCACGCAAAAAAGGCGACCCTTCGTCATATTTATATGTATATATAGTTTTGACGGACTTCATTTTTGTCTTCTCCCGGGTAGGGTATGATTGATGGAAATTTGAAGAAGTACTTCAAAATCTCGGAACAAGCTTTTCTAAGGAGTAATGTTTTTAATAATGTTTAGTGAAGTTGAAGAGAGATGATAAAAACGTAACCCTTCTTCTCCTAGTGTCCTAGTATAAAGTAGATTACACTTTCTGAAAAGTTTTAAACTGCCAAAACATTGGCGTGAAAAGTTGTTGTGAATTACGAATAATGAATAGGTCTGAAGGTCTACTGGTGCGGAGGAACATCTGCCTAGTACAAGTAGACAAACCTCTTGAGCGATATGATCAACAGTTAGTGGGTGCAATGGAGAGGCTTACTGCTTCAGCCACACCCACGCGCTCTAGTGTCGGAGATCCAATTAAAAAATAAAGAGAGATTGGTCGGAAGAGAGCGTGCAGGGGACAGCAGATGCTGCCTGTTTGCCACCTCTTTTCACATGCAGATCCCCACACACATACACCCTCTGCATTGTCCCGAGTCTTCTATTGACTTATCCCCTCATTACTACTAGCGGGGGACTCCTCCAGGAGCTGGTGGTCATGTGGGTCCATTCATTGCACAGTGGGCTATTCCCACTTCTCCCAGTGTTTTCACAACACTCCAACACTTGGTTGGGCACAGGTGGCCTTTGTTTGCCAGCAAACAGACTGCAAGGATAGCAGAGCTGTCTGTTCACGACAGTGGTGATTCATCTTCAGTAAACTCCCGCATCTTTCAAATGGAAGAGGAACCGCAAGCTCTTACCATTGAGAAAAGTGTTTATAAAGAAAGGTCCATATAGGAGCGCAAGTGCACTCTTGTTCAATGGTGTATGGTCAAATACGCTATATATAGTTTGTAATAATGTCGGAACATTTTCTGACAAAAATCCCAATTCACTCAACAGGCAAAAAACTTTATACTTTGTTTTAAACTTCACCTCTGGGACTTCATTCCGATAGCCGAGTATCTTCAGCTCCAGCAGCTCGTATTCATTGCGAAATTTGTCATTAGAAGATGGCTCACGACCACCAAAAGAAGTCGATTGGAAAATTAGCAAAATATTGTTGATAATACTACAGACACTGCTGGAGATACGGCTATTTATTTATTTACATCCACTTTATGCTACTTAGGCTAATTGGGACGGGTTATCTACAGGTTACCTCCCTTTTCTAGCCAGAGTGGGACTAAGGAATTTATTTAATGAGTCCGTCGCCAAATACGAGATACGGCGTACTCAACAATCGAACAGAAATCATTATATTGAACATGTGTTTTCCAATGTGAATTTAAAATTATTTTTATTTCAGTTAGTCCTTCAAATGAAAGGAATCCCAGAATAAGCAATGACTTTTATTTATCATATTTATTTTTAGCTGGTGGTGAGGGTGATGAATGGTTAATCACAAAACCACATGCAAGCACATCGTGTGCATCGGCAGGGTTTAGCCGTGTAGCAAGTCTATAAGATCGCCCTACGCTCTGACGCTCTGAGGATGGGGATTTAGTCCCCGAAAGCGCTCAGCGTTTATAAGAAATAAAATTGTGAGGAGCCATAAAAAAGTTTTGTGATTAACTTTTATATATGCTTGTTAACGTTACTGTTTTTATCTGTGGAGGAAAAAAATCTTTGGGAGGAAATATAAGGTTAAAAAAAACTGTATCTCGGTTTTCAGAATGTTTATAGAGGTTCTCCGTATTTTATTCTAACTTTGGACTAGTTATAAAGTTTTTTTTTTTTTCAAAAAAGGCTATTTTTTATTTTATTTTTACGTCGAAAAAAATTCACATGATTCAAACGTTACTACATTGAGTTAACCGTGGCATTTTCTGCTTGAAAAAGAAGTTCGGATATGGTGGATACCACAACTTACTCAACCGTACTAAAAATCATACTCAAAACTGGTGCTTGAATTTATGACTACTGTTTTATCCCTGAACTCACTTATTTTCAAAAACGAGAAAAAGAGAAACTGTTACCTCTTTGAAAAACGGCTTCTTAACACTTTAAGTGGTAATTAATAACGAAGAAATTCAATATATAACCTGCAGCTGACGTCATCTATGTTTCATTCCATGTCTTAGGAAATCTGTTTTCTATACGTAGTTCCTTTTTAAAAACTTTTGTCATTTTCTTTTTTCTTAATCATTGCTTACAATAGGCCAATATTTATCTGGATTGCAAAGTCACTTGTACACAGTGGTATTTCGGACGGAAATGGTAAAGTTGTCCTTTCTAAATAGATAATACTTTTTGTATCCTTGGTAATAATTATGATCAATAATAAAATTAAAATATTGCATGGTTCTGCTGCAATAGTGGAAGTAATTCATCGAAAATGGCGTGTGATCCATTAGAGATAGAAAAAGGTTTTTAGACAAAGAACTGGCAACGGATGTCGGCCTTAAAACGACTAAGTTAAACATAATAATGAAGCTTCTTTTCAGTAATTTGTTATGTCATTTGGAGTGAAAAGGTATTGTAAATGTATTCTATTGTTCTCTGTATTTCGCTAAATTACCATTTAAATAAGGTCTGATGCAGTCGAATTGGTAATTATTGTCTCTACACGAACCTCCACTGTTAATAAAGGTTGAATAATTGGATGCCGCTATAGTTTTCATGGAATTAGTTTTTCCCAGGGTCCTATATGAATGTTGCATATATCAGAATTTGTTTCAATGGCCTTTCAGTTATTTTGGCTTTGTCCGCGCGTTTCAATGTACTTGTTTATAAAAGAGTTATTTTCACTCATGGGAATGGACGGAGTGCCATTGTTGTAAAAAATATATATGGTGGAGTATGAGTGAGGGCATGAATGAATATGTGGAGTATGAATCCTCTATGAATATGGGACTAGTGTTGTTTTATGTGAATAGGTCCAAGAGGGCGGGCTCCTGGTGTATGTGTGTCGCGCGAATTGTGTGGAAATTGAAAACAGCGACAATGGGAGGCAGAATAACGGGACAAAGCTCGGTGTTTATAGTCCACTGTATTACCATTATAGCAAATAAACGCTTTGCTGGGACTGTAGTCCTGGAGCTGGGGAGGAGGCGTACACAAAGCAGAATCTAAATTGAATTATGGACGAACAATCGGTTTTGAGGGACTATCTCCAAATGAATCTGCACTCATAATGAACCGCCTGCCGGGGTTTGTCTATAGAGCGCTCCCTCTCCGTGTAAAATATTGGCAAGGCACCATTAGACTGATGACGCCTAACCGCCTAGCACAATGGCCAGAAAGGAGCACACATTTTTTTTTGTCTTTTCCCATCCACTTTTTCCCCCTTTCTTTTGCTCCTGTCCTCTTTTTTCGGGCTCCTTTTTCCCGTCAAAGGACAATCCTTTCTTCTTGGGTTGGACTATTCTGATAGGAAACCGCCCCCTTTCTGCTGCATCCATCCCCATTCAGCCTCCAGTCCCGTTTCTATTTTCCCCTTTTGATCGCTTCTTCCTCTTCAAGCAAAAGTCGTCCTGGTTTCCCGTTTGGATTGTATTCATGCGGCTGTATCTTTTACGAGAGATGCCTCTCTTTCCCGATTATCCTCACCGCTTTACTCAGCTTTTTTCTAATATTCCTCGCCTGTCATTTATAACACACAATTGGAGGCAAACAACGGCTTCGAAAAATTGCTCCAAGGAGAATGAAGTATTCAGGAGTCCGCTATGTCCTTTTGGCTCTCAGTCTTTTTGTTGCAGAGGAAAAAACATCCAAGTACTTTAATGAAAACATTTCACCACAATTAATCTATTGAAATTGCGCATGCACACTAAGGTGACACACTCGGAAAATAAGTATTTGTAGATAAGATTTTGATACTCTGTACATTTACAAGTATTTTCAATCTTGGTTTCCTAGAATTTAACTTACCTAAAGTATCTATTTCAGAAAATGTTAGGAGACTGTTATAAAATTAAGTCGTCACTGAATAAGGCCAATTCTTAATAAATACAGGATATTTAAGCCTCTTGACCTTTTTTTGATTACCATTTATATGTAGATACAACTTATAGTATCTAAAACATATTTCATACGAACTTTTCAGAAACCCCTAGAACATTCTTTATCTCTGAACTTTTTAAAATCCATTATATTAAGAAAATGTTGTACTAAACAGACATGATAACAGACACTTTTGAAATACCTCATTCTTTTTTCTTGCTAAAATTGGGTTTAATAGATATTTCTTTCCCTGAAAACTTGCTTTATAACCTTGAAAATAAATGTTACTGTTCATTTCTCCGAAAATATCCGACACAGGTGAAGACAACATTCTTTTTTCATAATTCATCAAATTTTGCATTTGGGTGATAAGTTTAAAATTTGAAAATTCAATACCTGAAAAACGACTACTTAAAAGTTGTAGAAATTTAACTGGAAACCCTTCTTACAGATGCGAACATATAGAAAACAATTTACACGTGATATATATGTTGTTTTGGAAATATGGAGAGTTTGGCTAAAAGTTTCCTTTATTTACAAATAATTTCACATAAGTGAGTCTCATTAAGAAATAATCTATTCTATTCAATTTCAAGCGTTGTTTGTTTTTATTTTTACACTATATACGCCGATATATATATATATATATATATATATATATATATATATATATATATATATAATATTAAAATTTACTTCGCACTAACCGGGAAAAATGTATTTCATTACAATGCGTTTTCATAATATCATAGCTACATCCAGTGATTGTAATTAGTTCCAATGGAGTTTGTTTCTGAAGCACTAACTAACGAACACTAACTTAGTTCAGTTGTTTTTTTAGATAGTGGAGATTAAATTTAGTATTTTGTCACCGAAATACCAAGTTTGACAGTAATAAAATAATAGGAGTCCTCCAGTTTTTCACATTTCTGTAGAAAAAGTACAATAAGATGTCTATTTAGGAAAAAAATCACAATGAAAAAGTGAAATGGAATTTTTCAGTATTTATGAAAACAAAAGCTCTTGCACACCATTTTTTAGTATTCGAACAGAAATTGAAATTTTAGGAAAATTTATATAAACCAAGAGATGAGTGAACCGCAGGGGAAGATCTCAACATAATTAAAAACCAAAAAAACCTTAATTGTAATCAAGAATGCTGAGGGAAAAAAATGTTCCCAAAATATTTTAATGAACAGCAAGTTAATTACATATAAATTTTAGTATTCTTCTTCTGCCTTTTTAAAAAAAAAAAAAAAAAAAAAATTGTATCGATGCAATCAACTAATTTGTATACCGTGTTCTTGGCCTTGACTTGGTCGCTTTGGCATTAGAGTCGAATCTCACTACATAAACATTCATTCTTAAAGCGTAAATGTAATTTAAAATTATTTGTATGGTTTCATAATTTAGCCTTCTGCCTATTTCAGGATTAACGAAGATTGTATTGTTTCTATTTTACCTTATGTACGTCACGATGTCGTCATGAATTAAGATTTTCTCGTCTTTACTCGAAAATGCCAATTCGATCTATACCATAATCGATTTAACCATTAAATCAACTCCAAATTGCATAATAGTAAATGGCTGAAGTGGTACGAGAAATAGGGGGTTTGGGGGGGGTTTAGAAAAATTAAAAATATCCCCGTTATTATAGGTCGTATCAAAAAACCATTCATGTTAAACTATTGATAATATGCAGTTGTTCTTCTATTCATTTTTTTGTAGCTTAAATATTCAGCAAGTTAATCGTATTTTCTTGTTTTCAGCTGTCATTATACTCACAATTCTACCCATCGACTAGTTACTTAAAATTAGACGTAAAAATATATGGGAAGAAGAGATCAATAGTGTGTCATATCAGCCCATGGAAAATCTGCTTAGTTAACGCAGCCCCTGCGTGACGGACTTCGTCTGCAATGTTCGCTCAGTAAACCTTGGAAAACGGGTTTGAAAAATCTCGGAAACCTCAACAGCTGATTTTCGATATGCGAAATCATTTGATTTTGACTAGCATTAAAACTTTACGAGAAGAAGTTCAAGTGGGTCATATGATGTGATGGAACGACGTTAGCCATTCTATTAAACTGTTAACTAGATGAGAAGGCGTTGAGTATGTTAATTAGTAAGTTGGTATGCGGGGCTTATAAGAGAGAGAGGTGGTATGCCTGAGAGGGTCCTATAGAACAGGTTGGTAGGCCTGCCTATACAATACTGACGAGATGCAGTTAATATAGAAGGCCTTGCTCACAACTTGGGGGTGGTTCCCTTCCATAATTACCTTCCCTCCAAGTTCAAAGGGTTTCTCCAAGCCTATTACCTCAAGGTGTCTGTCTTTAAAATGGTACTTCTATGCACATCGATTTTTTTTTTTCTGTTCCCACATACTAATAATAATATATTTTAAATATATATATATATATATATATATATATATATATATATTGTTTTTAGCAACGTAATTTCGGTTTGAACGTTACCAAATTAGATGATTAAGCGTTTCATACGAAACTAAAGTTGATGTTCGTTAGTGAAAAAAATTGAACTCGGAGGAGAGAAAGAGATTAGAGGCGGGAAAACAAAAATTTAATTTATTATTTTTTTTGGCAAGAGTATTACAAAATAGAAACTTATAGCTTCCTGAGAATTTTTTTATTTTTCCTACATGCTTCTCCCCCTTCTTGGTCCCTCACAAGGGCATGAGTCGTTTACGTGGTTCCTTCCCTCATTTTGACAAGCCATCAAGTTGGACGGTTACACTTAATGATCTAATCGATGGAAAAGTTTAATCTCAAAATGTGTCACACACACATACGTATATGCATATATATATCCAGAATGGTACAACAAAATTACACTTAAAAACATAATTACTAACTCACTCAATTAATAAGTGGAAACAGAAATGACATATGACTGCGGGAGTACAATACCAAAAATAATTTATTCCACAAATTTAAGAGTATTTAGGAGAAAAATTAACGTCAACATACTACTACTTGACATAATTATTAACAGGACACGGAACAACAAACTTCTATTTTATAAATACAATAAACAATTAAAAAAATATGCTGAAGAATTGCATAACTGGATGAATTATTGAAAACTCAAATACAGTTAATTTAATTATTTAATTCATCATCGAAGCTTGAATTTGTTTTTATTTTTATTCTTTTTTTCTGTTGTAAATAATTTTATTTAACAAATATTTATTTATATTTAATCATTGTTAAAAAATAATGTCATTATGAATAAAGCACACGTGATGTACAAATGGATGTACGGGACGTGTGGCAAATAAACTCCCTTTCTGTAAGGTTTACTTCACATAGGTAATAAATAAAAATTGTATATATATATATATATATATATATATATATATATTGAAAATTAATATTTTCCCTTTTCTATTATACGTTTTCCTCTTAATATGTTTCGTTTATTTTGGAAAATATTTTGTCTCTTCAATAAAATGGGATTGATTCGTAATTAACTTCCAAATGGACTACCAGCTTGTAGACTATATCGCGGTTTATCTAGGTTACAGGTGAGCTCGTTTAATAAGAAAATAATAAACTATAATTTCCAAAAACATTTCTTAATTTAAAACAATTTTTATTTCTGTGTGTGGGTGGCTAGACCTAGAATTCCGTCCTGACCATATGAATCAAGTAACGATTTTCTTAGTGCTAATCCCATTGTCTTGACATGAAATCACCTTTGTGGATGGGAAGTTACCTAGGCTAGAAGAATGAAAGTCAATGAGCTGTTCAATACCTGCGAAGGTGATTATTGTCTGAGGAAGAGAGAAGCAGGTAAAAGGACCAGGGTGTTGGAAGCAGCTAGTTCAAATTCTTCATTACCAATTTCTTGACTCTAATGAAATACTCTATTTCAAAAGGATTTGGAAATCTTGTTTAGTCCAAATTACAGAATTCTAGTGGCCTAAACCAAACCCATAATATAACTTTCCATTTCGATGCTCTATGATGACCAAAGACCTTTTGTCAAACTTTAGACTTATCTAGTACATTCAATTTTTTTTTTTAGGTGGCATTGCATTTCTTAGAGATTCTAACCAACTTGACGTACAGCTCTTTCAACCTAGGATGACAAGATCTACTCAATGACAGACGGCAGCCCATACATTGGCACAATAGTCTTTAAAAAAATCAACATTTACTCCAAAATTTAAGTCTACAGTGTCCTGTCATTTCATCTACATTTTTAGTTATCAATTTTTACATTAATTTTAGTTCAATGATGTTTTAATGCGCCTTTCGCTTGTATATGAGAATTTTATCTTAACTTTTTCAGCCATGATATTTTAAACGAATTGTGAATATAGTTTTAGTTTTAATGTTTACGATAACATTCCTTTTATTTTGTCCTTTACTATTCATTTGTTGCTTTCTATTTTTTTTTGCGTTTGCTGGGAAGCTCCACATAAAAAAATACATCTAGGAACAGCGGCAGTGGGTCAGATGTTCAGCCGGCAACATGCCTGTAAACTGGATCTAGGAGTGTCTAAGTCATTTCACATAACTTTATTGGATTAATTGCGGTATGACGTATTTATTCACAATACTCCCGCACCTCCACTAGCGTACTCTGGTAGCGGTCTGGCGTACATAGATGTCGTTTGACGATAAAATCGGACGCTTCACAAATGAGGCGTCCGTACGTAGTACAAACACATTTCTTGATAACGGTCTATTGTTTGATTCCATTTACTGGTATTTACTAGTTCTTGTAAAAATAAATATTAAGCTACTTAATGTTTTGCCATGTTAAACAGATGTTTTATATAACATCACAAATAAATAAAAAAATCAAACCTTGTTTACATATCACTCTTATAACTTCTCAAATAGAGAATAGATTGTGCTATGACATCTTCGTTCCATTCAAACCCTGATAAAATTTACTTCAGCACCCGATAATTCAGCCCTAGTTATTACAGCCCTAAATTAAGTCCAGGGTTGGAATTTTGCACTAACATCTCTACGCGATTAGTGACATCTATCAACGGGCTTTTGTTGTATTTAAATAATTATATATGCATACTATTATAAAAGATTCCTAACGTAAATTAAGTGATCAGTCAATATAACTTGAATAATTACTATTCCATGATAAAACTGTTCTAAGGATAAAATGATTGCGAGGGTCACAACTGATCATTATAAGAGCTGTTTGCATCGGACCAGTTTCGACAATGAGTTGGTCAAATAAGTGAGTATTACAACCGTTATTAGTGCTTTACATAGTGAGGCACTTTAGAATCCAAGATGATTGAGAACGTAGCGTTTTTATCACGCACAATGTCGTTTTTCCCCAACTGTTGGAAGAGGAAAGTGTTAACCCACTGTTCTTGTTAATTTCCTGGGTTAAGCTACTCGTAATAAAAAAATTAAGAAAAATCAACACTGACTGCTTCCTCTTCAAATTATAGTTTAAGGGTAAGACAGTGTTTTTAGTCGTTGGAATTATACAACTAACATACATGCTACAGGCCTTTGATTATCTATTATCGAAAAAAATAACAGAATTTTGAATTACCCTCGTATTATGTTGGTATTAGTATTAGTAGATTCCACATAATTTAGGACTAATGTTTTTGTCATTACAAAATGTTCTGTCATTCTCATTATATTTTACTAAAACGGTAATGATAGTCGTTCTGTGTGGCGTTTCCCTTAGTACTCCAAAGCTGTTTTTTTCTGGTAAAGATGAAAAATGAATTTCTTTAACCTTAGTTACTAATTTCAACAATGAGGAGAGATTGCCTAATGTCAAGACAGTTTTACGTTAGACTTTTAGAGTGCATTATTGAACAGTTGATGGCAGTATTTCGTGCTAGTGGCAATTGGTAGTCATAGTTCAGAGTTCTGGATCAAATACACAAAATTTCAATTTCAACCGGGCCTCGGAAGGTACGAATAACTTTCCTCTTACATAAAAAATAATTAATGGTTTGAGTATTAACTGACAGTCTGTTCCGTCATTTAATTCAGTAAATTACAGTTTAAAATCTCAACTACCTGAAACCTTGAGACCAGAAGTGTTGCAGTGAAAAGCCTAATTTCTCAAAGAGTATAAAGATAAAAAATATTTGGAGCCGCGAAGGAGGTGCACAGTTGGTCAGTCAGAATCCAGGCTCGATCCAGACATCATCCGTGCAATTATGAAAGGCTGAGTATGTTGATTGGGTCATACTAAAAAAATTGAACCCTACAGACTGGCCAGCCAAAGATGGCTTGGGGAGGACTTGTAGAGAGGCTGGACACATTTACTTGAGAATCTGTGCTGAGATGGACTCCTCATTGCACAAAAAATTGTTAACTACTCTGGCGGATGATACCCAGGACCTTCATAGACTCTAGCGCCTATTAAGAACCCAGTTTTTAACTTCACAACGTCCCATGAGAAAATGAAGCATAATGATTTTATCAACCGTTATAAGAGCTAAAAGGAGTTTATTTATTTCAATTAAATATATCCTTAAAAGATTTAATGTTTAAAAAAAAGTTATTAAGTTTTACTTTTTATACTTTTTTTTTTTTCAATTACATTGAAATGTCAAGTGTAATCTTTAAAAATTGTATTACTGCGCACTTGTATGTTGATTAGGTACGGTTTAGTAATTGAGGCACAGAAGCATTATCCTGTGAGTATGAGTTAGAGAGATATGATAAAGTAAGTGGGAAGTATAGAACGAGGAGTGCAGTCGAAAATCAAGCATTAAATACAGATGATATAAATATAAGGAGACTAAGAGGAGGTTGTAACAATGTAACGTGTGTGTAATACACTGGAGTGGAGGAGGAGCTCTGGGATAGAAGCAGCTTATCCAGATTTATTATTGTCTCTTTGTTGGTGTGTTCTTGAGAGGTGGGGAGACAAAGGGAGGGGAGGGGAGGCGGAGCGAGCAATCTCATTGGTCGGAGGTTGGCCCCGCCCACTGGGCCTCGGGACTCAGGAGGGGGCGACTCGTTCCCTCAGATCAGTGCCAGCAGTCGAGATGTCAGGATATAGTTTCCCAATGCCACCAGGTCTCGAACCACAGTCTCCGGGTGAGGCGCACATCAAGCGGCCTATGAACGCTTTCATGGTTTGGTCGAGGATACAGCGGCGGAAGATAGCTCTCGACAACCCTAAGATGCACAACTCAGAAATCTCCAAGCGGCTGGGCGCCGAATGGAAGTTGTTGACTGAGGCGGAGAAAAGGCCATTCATTGACGAAGCGAAAAGGTTACGAGCAATGCACATGAAGGAGCATCCAGACTACAAGTACCGTCCAAGGAGGAAGCCCAAGGCTCCAGGGCAGCACCCACAGATGAAATCATCAGGCCCAGGTGCCGGAGGTGGACCCTTCGCCAGTTTCCCACTCGGCCCATACTTCGCTGGATCTCAGCATCATCATCCTCTCGAAGGACTCGGTGCAGCTTACTCTCCGCTTCCTCCGTACTTCGGCTCGGCATTCGATGCTGTCAACTTCAGCAAGCTAGTTCAGAATGGCAACACGCAGGAGTCGAACAAGGCAGCGGCAGTGGTGAGTTCGTTTTATTCGTCCTTGTACCCTGGTCAGAAATCTTTCGGTCCACCACCTCCGCCTCTATCAGCGCTGTTCCAACCACCTCCCCCTCACTTCCTGTTTGGCGGCGGGCAGTCTCCCGGCTCTAGTCCGACAGAACAGGCAGCTACTCCGACCTCGGCAGCTTCAGGACCCCCTCCACTCGACATGGACAGCCTGCGACGGCCGGTTTCCGTCATATACTGAACCTCAGTGACTATGTGATCTGTGACTTGTGATCTCATGCTCGCAAGGTAAGACTCTCATAATCCTCTAGTGGATACTCTCTCGATATGAGTCCACATTTTCTAGTCATGGTCCAGCGGCTCGGTCCGGTCGGGTCTGATCTGTCAGTAGAAGTATAAAAGTACACCTATTTTTACGGAAAACGTAGCATAAAATTATTGAAGTAATTTGTAATAAATATTTTCCTAATAATAGTGCTTTTATTTTAATTTCTATGACCTATTATTATGTTAGATTACATCCGTGATTATTGGAAGTTATTACTGAAGAAATATATTTGTGGCTTGATTGCATGTTACAACGAAAAATTACAAATACACATTATGTAAATATGAAAGAGTTAAGAGTAGAATAATGAATTAGTTAATCATAAATCATAAAACCGTTGTTATAAATCAAGAAACTATTAAAGATTAATTTGATGAAAATGTGTGATTTTAAGTACTTACTATAAGGCGTATATAATTGTATTATAGAAACTATTTCAATAGTAGTACTTCATAGAATAATTGGATTTAATTGTGATCCTTGTAAGGAATAACTGAATTAGCTTCTAACTTGACAGATCAGATGCTGGCTTGCTTATATTTACTAAAGATCCTGTATACAGTTTTTGTATAGTTTGGTCGTCTCTATGAATTGTACCATTTTAGCCAACTGATCTTAGAAAGCATATAAGTACTATAAAAAAAGTCTACATTTTGAAAAATACTACAACTGTACTTGTTATTTATGGTAACTACTATTGCGATTTCAACTCACCTGATTGTAAGGAACTATAAAATAATATCTTTTCTCTACGCTTTTAATGTTGTAATTAGACAGTAGAAACTTATACTATATAATATTATTGAAAAATAATTAGATATATAATATAAAACCAAAGTGTTATATAATGTTGAAATCGGGACACTATCTCACTCTGTTATTTTGTTTTAACATTTTCTTTGAATTTGTTGGTTTTTTTTTTTTTAATTATTATTTGTTTCTCTTCTTTTTATGTTAAATGTTAATATTGTTGTAAAATTCTGCTGTATATATGTAAGCATATAAGAATCGCCAAAGTATTTATTGTGTATATATGAATATTACTACTTTGTCATATCGTCTATGTATAATTTGTATAATAAACTGATTGTTCTGTTTCATTTTAAAATTTGAATTTCATTTATGACTTAACCCTCCTAATTTTTCCCTACATTTGCTTCTAATGGCCGATTATACAGCCAAAATTAATTATTAGCTTGAGCACCTTGTAGTGTAAACGGTTAATAAGACAAGTAAGTTTTAATAAACAGATATAACATAAAACAACATGTTTCTAACAGTTTTTAATATGCAGATTATGATTTTCAAAGAAAATCTACCTCCTTCATGCCTATGAAGTAAAATTTTCAGTATTAATTGTAATACTGAAGATTTATATTATCAGGACTCATTCTATTAAAAGTAGCTTAATTTTAAACAGAAATGTCTTTTTACTCACTGCCACAGTATGTCAAACGCAAGAAATGTCAAATGTGGAGAAATGTGTCAAATTTATTAATGTACTTATATATTTTTTTCAATGCAAACAAAATATCCGACCAGAATGATAATATGCTTCCATTTCTTCCTAATTTCTACTTCAATAGTTTTATTAAGAATATTAACCACACCAAATATAATATCAATTAATGTGGAAGGAAGAATAATAATAATGGGGTATAATAATGATGTAAATAATAATAGGAGTTGGGTTGTTTTTTTATTTTTATATTTTATGGTACTTTTGCATAATAATTAATGCTGCATAGTAATTGATTTTCTAACTGGAGTTCAAATATAGCTAAAGTTGCGCTTTTTTAAAAATTTCTTTCATAAAATTCAGATTTTTTTTGACAACCAAAGGAGTAAATTGTTTGTTCAACAGACCTTATATATTAATTATATATCCTTGGTTGCTTTGAAAGGACCTTATATATTAACTGAATTCTATTCCCTCCAAATTAATAGCTCCTTTAACAATGCAACTTGAAAATAAAAGAAATTGATGTACTTAATAATATTTTTTTGGGAATGCATTCCGTAAATATGCCTTCCCAACAAATAATTTTCGTAGAAGTAGTATGATAAGTCAAAATAATCAAATAATAATGAAATTGCTAAAAGTAACTAATTATTTAGTTATATAAAAAAAAAACTCGCCCTATATAAATAATTAAATTTCATAAGTGTTCTAGCTTAGCTGGGATTCATTGAGAAGATAAAAAATAAACACCTAAAAATTATGGTCGTTAAATGTTTCAATTAACTTTTAAAAAACGATCTCCTATATAAAAAATAAATTCTATTTATGAATACTTTCGTTATACTCAGGTCAACAATAGACTTCAAAGAATGTTATGTAAATATTTTCTTATATATAGTTTTATAAATACTATCAAGTAAGCCAAATTGATAAGATCAGTGCAGACACAGACATGAGTAAGCAATTGCAATTCCAGTGAGAGAGTTATATATATATATATATATATATATATATATATATATATATATATATATATATATAATATACATTACATATTGTATTGAGAACAGTTAAATAAATAACAAATTTATAAATAACCTGACCTTTATGAATAAAAACATGAACACCTTTATAGAAAAAAATGTTTAGCACCTTATGCAGAACAATTTAGTTTATTTTTTTACTATTACAGTCTTTTGAAATGTTAAAAAATCCCTCTCCGGCCGCTTTATAGCAAGATTGAAAATAAAAAGTGTTGGAAAGCTAATGTGTGGATCAATGGATTAAGTAATTAATTTTAAATTTATTTGGGCACCTTTTGTTGTAATTTAATTAAACGGCCAGAAATATGAGATAAGAATTTACATTATACATTTCAATATAGATTCTCCCAATTAGCTTTAGTAGCACAAAGTGGATGTTAATAAATAAATACTGTTAGAGATTCAGCACATACCTGACTATTGATGTAACTGACAATATGAATTTACTTAGTTCTTAATATTCAATTACTGAAAATGTGGAAGCAGAACTTTTGGTAGAATTTATTGCGAATTTCAGATTGTAAGTAATTTCACAATCTGCAGCAACATTATAATCCAGAATCCCTAAAGTTTTAATGATCAGAAATCAAAGCTGTTTATTTGGACATTAATAATCGTTCTCGTCGTTTTTTCTCTTAATTAAAATCGCGATTCTTCAAAACATTTCTTTTTTTTTTAAATATATGTATAGTTACACCATATTCCTGATTACTCATCATGATCATATCTGATTAATGTCATCATTGGTCGCAAATCAAATAATAACGTCTGAAGCTAGATGTAGAAAAAAATAGCAGAACATATTTTTGTAGGGAGCCTGATTATCCTAATGTGGAATATTTATGTTGAGCTTAACTGAAGGCTTTTTCCTACAGTTTTAGAAGTTTTATAAAAAATATTGCCTAAATCTACTTAAATAGTTGCCAAATTTTCTTGATTTTACTTTTAATTATAATTATTAAATTTATTAAGTGGGAGATAATTTATTTTATTTTATACACATGCATTTTCAATAATATTGCACCTAAAATACCCTAATTGATTTGAAGCATAATTAATATAACTTGAGACTAGAACAATGAATAGGAACCCTCTATTTATAAAAAAAGCAGCTACTGCAGTTTATGAGATACAGAACAAACCTGTAACTCAGTTTCAGCTATTGGATAATAATCAAAAAACTAATTAAGTATGATTATTGATAGCTTTTATTTTGAAAGGAGCTAAATTATTATTATTTTTTTTAGTTAGAGCCGCCGTGAGTCTAGTTTTTAAATATATTTTCAAATATATTGACTGAACATAAAACTGTAAATGAGTACAGGAAAAACGTGAACAATGCAGGAAAGAATTATCACTTTTAGCATATAACACTAAGGAAAAATGAATCTTTTTTTTTTTTTTTTAAATTTTCTACATTATAAGTAAAGTAATGAACATTTCACATTTTTGAGGCCGTGGCTGTGCAATCCATTTCAATGATTCTGGACGAGCTCCTTGCCCTTACACAAAACTATTTGTGTATGACTTACGTCCATTTTTAGAGGCATCATCAGAGACAATGATGAGTCCTACTGAAGAATTTCGATCAGACCTATTTGAATGATGAACCCTTCTAAATGTTAATAATTTAAAATTATGGTTACTAATAGTAAAGAATTATATATATCATTACTAGCTTTTCAAAAGCTCATTTGGGGTTGAAGAGAAAATGCTTGTGTTAGGATAATCTATAAGGAGTTGATTAATTTTCATTGTCCACCAACAATAATATTATCCACAAATAGTTCACCGGAAATTTTTGTGTGAATATTTTATAAGAGTTTACGTGAAATGTATAAGTAACAAAATAAATAAATGTAAGTGTCTCAGCAGACTTGCATGCATTGCGTTTACTTTTGCATTCTCCTCTTTCAGTATTTTAACATTCAAAAGAAAAGTCGCTAATTGGAATGCAACATGTAATTTAGAATTATGTGAACGAAATTTGATATTCAAGCTTCAAGTCGTAAAGTAATTTTCTTTTAATATCACATAGCCAGCTAATCGCCCTCCGTTTTTCTAATCCGATAAGGGAAGTGCACGGCCTTCCCCACTCAGGTTTGAACGAAATTTTTTTAACGTATAGTGGTTTATGAAAAACAAATTCTGTTAAAGCGACAGAACGCACTTCTTACGCGTTCATGTAAAATTTTTACAAATATTTACCAGAAAGTCTTGAGGTGTCGCGAAGAAATGGTGTTCCGAAGAGCTCCCTTGGCTTAGTCGGTAGCACTTTCTTTTAAAGTATTAATAACAAGTTTAAAGTCTAATAGACATAATATATTTAATGAATGATAATATGTGTAATTCATGAAAACTCGCCTCACCGATAATGTGGCCATTATTCTATTATGAAATTTAGAAATGTTGAAGTTTCTAATTGTAATTATGACTTTTTCAATTAATCTTTAACTGATTCAATTTTCCATAGTAGTTATAAACATTCTTTAAAAAATAAATAAAAGACGGTGAATAAACTAATTCTTTTAGTCTATTCTTTCTGGAGGTTTCCCTTAGTAAAACTATTCTATTAGTGAAATTCGGATAAAAAAAAAACCATAATTATAATTAGAAACTTAAAAATTTCTAAATTTCATAATAGAATGATGTCCACATTATCGGTGATGCGAGTTTTCGAGACTAAACATGTCATTAAGTATCTTATGTCTTTTCAGTTAAATAAGATTTTAAACGTTATTCTCTTAATAATTAAATGACTAAGGTTGGTAAAAAATGAGCATATTTCTTAACCATTCTGTTGATAACTTTAAAATTGTATTTCAAAACTGGTGTAATTCCTTTAACACCTTTGTTGAAACATTAACATCCAACATTACCATCATTAAATCAACTACTTCTCAAAAAAAAAAAATAATAATAATTTTTAAAAAATAGATATTTAATTTTAGTAAGGAACAAGTTTTTCTCTTATATGCTGCCGTAAAGTGTCCATGCGTTAGAAAATGGTATTATTATTAAAATTGATCAAACTGGATATCTCCAATTATTAAAGCTAAAAACCACCGTTTCTGGCACAGTAGTAGTTTCGTTTCAAGGCTGTGTTGACATTATTAGCAGGAAGAAATAGCTATAGGTTTTTAAGAGGTATGATGGCTTTGGAAAAAAAAATATTTGTGAGCAAAGCAATCTTCTCAGCTCCCCCTTATGATATGGAAAGAGGAATAACATAGTGTTATATATTTTCTTAACGCATTCTTTACCTTTAACATTTTTAATGTGCTAATGGTATAAACAGTCTTTAATGATACTGGACACCTAAGCGAACTTCAAAAGGGAACTTAAATCTCTTGCTTGTATTTCCTGTTTATTGTTATTGACTACAAACAAGCATAATAATAAGGCTGTTGTAATAAGGGAAGTTGACTGTTCGATTTAAAGGTTCAACGGCCAAAAGTATCATTTCGAATATTCTGTTTCTTTTCATGTACCGAAAGACAGACTTCGGATATTATTTTATTTTATTTTACCTTAATTAGTTAATATACGTGCAATACTTATACATTGCACAGTAGTCTGGTTCATATTCATTTTACTATTAAATCAAACACTTGACAATTTCCGTATAATAAAAATGTAAAAATACATAACATATCTACAATTTAGAAAAAACATAATCATCATAGAAGCTCTCTGAATTAATAATTGTTCACATTCTACTACCAACACGGTAGTTTACACCTTTTTCAAGTGGCGTAGTTTTTCTATTTTTAGATCATTATAACAATAATACACTGGCATAAACACAACTTTTTATTATCATTGAAAATAAAATAATTAATAGGGAATTTTTCGTCATGGATAAATATTTCTTTGACTGAATTATTTTTTCTTAATTTGGGCGTGTCAGCCTAATGGTCATTAAGCTTATTATATTTGCCACTTAAAATGAGGTATTGATCAAATAGATATTTGCGCTCAGTGATTATTAAATTCGATATTTTTTTTCATATTAATTTTACCCCTCTTTATTCAGTTGGTATGTATAACGAATTAGAAAAGTTTTTAATTATTATAATAATTTTCTTTTTTTTTTAAAAAAAAATAGAATTATTTATAATTCTTTAAATCGAATTTCGAGACATTTTTATTCTGGAGAATCCTTGCATGTCGGCCACTTTTTTGTTAGGTTTGAGCCATTTCGGGGGGAATTGTCTTGTACTCCAAGTTGGCGATTAAATCCTTTCCAATGCTTGGGCAATCTTCTAGCATTATGCCAAGTAAAGAAAGGAAACGTATTGACCTAAAATACCCAATCTGATTGATCAAATGGACTTTTGTTATATACTCTAAATTCTCTAATTAACATTGAAATCATATTCATTTTCTACTCCAGCAAATTCATCAGCGGGACCTGCCTATGCTGATAGAATCCTGCTTTAGATTTTCAAAAACATTATCAGAATGTTCTTTGAAGCTGGTTTATTGCCCCACTAAGATAGAAAACTCTCAGGTAATGTTAAACAGTACAAGTGTCCTGCTACACAATTCTTGTCCAAATTTTATCTTGAAGACACCAGTTTTTACATGCTTTTATTAGATAGTGCCATACACGTCATTCTGATTTATTAGATATACCTAGTAGCTTCAAACCATTCACATCTTTTCCCAGTCCATGCCGAAAATTGGCTAGTTTTCTTCAACATTTATCAAATGGATGTAATGTGATCAGTAGCTTATATTCCAGAGTGAAAACCGTGAGAAAATGAATTACACTTCAAAATGTGGCCCTACACGCCTTTTCTATCACGAAAATTAGATTAGTATTTATTTCCAAATTTCAGCAGTTACAGTTGTTTAAAAAAATACAATAAATACTTAAATTTTTCCTTCTTTTGGAATTTTTGTTCTTCATCTTAGTTCATCAAATATATGTTCCATGAACTGAAGACAAATATACTTGTGAACTCAGGGGTACTGTCGAATTTATTTTCACTCTGCCAAGAGAAATTGATTCATATTAAACAAGCTCTTATCAAAGAATCACAACAATTCAAGCTTCCTAAAATTATAACCTCACGCCAATTATCTCGAAACAATGGCTATTTACCGTCCGACCTTGCCCTGCTAACATTGTCTCTTGCATGTTTACTGGAATCAACAGCAGAGGTATTATCTGATTCATATTTTTTTTTTAAACGGATGCATAATTTCCGCTGGGTATTGTATGAATAATTAGATGTTATCACCTTTCTGCCTTTGTTTATGTTATAAGGTAGAATAAGCGGATTTGTCGTGTGTTGTATCAGTAAAAACATTGGTTTAGGTTTAGTAATTCATTTTTGTCTTCCGTAAAGAACTCATTTTAACGACGGAGCGCACTCAAAGCGCTCACTCCATAGTCAGGAGTATGTGACTTTAACCAAGGATTCATTGCAAACTCCAGACACACACAACGGCTGTCATCTGATTGAGCATTTATGAAACATCTGTCATTGATGGGGTGTATTTGCTTTTAGCAGATTTTGTGGGTCTCGTGAGGATCACTTTTCTGAGACAGAGATGCATACTTCTACCGGGTCAACCGAGGAGCTAACACTTCCTTATACTTCCTTGAGATTCATTAGCTATGGAATAATGGATCACGTCATTAATCGTTTTACTGTCATTGCGGTTTTATACCTATCTAACTGACGCTATGTAAAACGTTCGGAAGCCATTTATGATTCATAGATTGATTTAGAATTAAAGTCTCATTGCACTTAAATAAACTTTTTAGGAGATAATAAACTATTCAGGATTTCCTTAGGGTAAATCTGTTATTGAGGTTGTACTCATGATGAGGTTTTCGAAACATTTCCTCAAATATCCATCGATTCTATCCAGGAGATAACGAAAATGGGGTCTGTTCAAAATTTTATATATATATATATATATATATATATATATATATATATATATATATATATACTAGCTCAGATACCCGGCTTCGCCCGGGAATTCATTTGAGGCTGAATAGTGATGTTATTTTTTTGGCAAGGCATTACTTTGAACAATATTTTGATATTTACCCGTCCAAGTGTTTAGGGTTTATACACGTCGTTGCTGTGGATTTTTTAATAATAAAATTAATTTTTCATGTAAGACTTCATTGTCCTCCATATTGTCATATTTCCCGTCTCCTGAGCTTGTATAGCTTTGAATTATTAAGGTCAAAATATTAACATAGATTTGAATTAATTTTTCCAGGTGAGGTACCTGGTAGTTCATATTGGAAAGAATTGATGAGCATATCAATATTTCTACGCAAATTACATGCTTCATACATTGTTCTCGAAAAGATGTATAAAACAAAAGTTTATCTAAACGTTTCACGTGAAACTGAAGGACAAGTTCGTTAATGGCTGAAATCCGACGAGTAGGAGCGGGAGGGTGAGAGGGGGAGAATTTTGAAAATGCGAAATATCACCGTTCTTATGTGTAGGATCGAAAAATTGCATGGAACCAATCCTATTGCAAATCTAATGTTCTATAAATGTTGTTATGTACGTTTACTCATTTTTTTTTTTTTATTATTAACGGAGATATTCACATTTTTCAGTTTTCGGTCTTTAGTTAACCCCCACTTCTACTCATGTCATATTAACAATAAGCTGTCATGTTATGATGCACTTTATTTGAAACCTAAATACTAATATTGTTCTCCACCTACTACTAATATTCTCTACCTACTACTAATATTGTTCTCTTTGAAAATTAACTTTTTGCGAAAAATGCAAATACGTTACGCAAGTGAGAAATCTGCTTAGTTTACGCAGCCCCTGCGTGACGGACTTTTTGCTTTTTAATTTCGAAGTAGATTTCTAAATTCTCCCTTCCCCCATTTATTATCTGTAGTAACTCAAAGTGTAATGCAGTGGCCACAAATAGACATTAAGTTGGGTTTTTAACTCGATCAATTACTACAAAAGTCACAGTCATAATTGTTTAAAACGAACGACGTCAAGTTTAAGTAGAGCCCTTCAGCACAAAACTCATTTGAGCCTGACTCTTTAGTCGAACCTCTTTTCAAAAGTCGTCTAATTCTATGGCCTCAAAGGGGGAAGAAAGGGGAAAGAATGCCCATTCGAATTGGAGCCCAAGACCCTTTGTTGACGAAGAGAAAGGCACAAGGCAAAGGGCGGACGTTAAGTGTTTCCAGCTGGCCCGCTATAGTTGTCCCAATCAATTAAAACAAGTAATAAATGTGGCGATTCATTAGCAGCTATAGTAGAACGAGGGGCCTGCCAGAGAGAGACCATTGTCCTGGCAAAAATGAATACATGGGAGTGCGGAGGAAGGAAGCCTTGACGGTGGCTATTCCACTTCGCCGATGGGGGGTAAGTGGGGTGTTTCAACCCCCCCACTGGGGTCCCGATAATGTTCCTTATGTAGAGGCAGAATGGCTACACTGCGGTTAGGAATGTTTAACCCTTTAGACCGCATTGTATACTCCGCCACAAAAGATGGACGGCGCTAGGATACGGAGGCTTTAAAAGCCCTCAGTTGAATAACACGAAAAAGCATTGGGTCCTACATGAAGTACTGATTAACCAATAATATCTAGGGAGAATGTCAATGGGAAACGCAATAACTAAATAAGTTATAGACGTGTATAACGAAATCCTACGGTATTATAAGGATACAAATATATACTTCATATTTTATGGCAAGGTTCTCCAATAAAAACATTATTTTCGGTGACAAATCTTATTGAAACTGTCCTACATTTTTCGTGGCTTATTTGCCACCTGTCTGGTAAATAATCGATTTGTAGTCAGCTGACTTTACCTACCTCGGGAACCTCTCGGCATCAACTACCTTGTGTGTGCGGCCGGTCGCAAAGAATGTAAAAAGGAAACGAGCACTTCAGAAATGTAAATAGAAATTTGTAATTTGATTTAATAAATATATCATAGATGTAGGCACCTACTAATACCGTATATAGCAAAAGAATTATTAATGGATGAGTTAAATTAATGTTATTAATATTTTTTTTTTTTTTTAAAGGGATAGCCCCTGAAGAGATGGAAAATAAGCTTCGAAACATGTAGGGCAGTTTAAAGTTATAAAGTTGGGCACTGAAAAAAAAAATGTTTTTTATTGGAGACCCTTGTCATAAAATATGAAGAAAATATAGATAATATTGATTGCAGAATATTATTATTATTTATTTATTAACGTCCACTTTTTGCAACTTAGGCTAATCGGGACGGGCTATCTACAGGTTACCACCCTTTTCTAGCCAGGGTGGGATTTTAGGACGTTATTTAATGAATTTCGTCACTAAATAATTTCCTTTGCCCAGGCGAGAATCGAACTCGCCACTCAATAAAATAAATCATTGCAGAATAAGAAGGATACAAATATTTTGCTTAAGGCTGTTCTCTTCCAGACCAGGATGACTGTAGTTAACCATGTTAAATGTCGTAGAGGATAATGACTTGAGAGAGGACATGTAGAGGCTAGGAATTAATTCTAGAATGCTTAAAAGTGTGTGAGGAAGCCTCCAGACATTTATACACTATAATATCTAACATTAAATGAGAATATATTAGATCTTTAATTATCACCTTCCGATCAAAACCTTGTCGTCCACAGCGAATGCTGACTACAGATGCAGTCAAGCATAGCACAGATCCTTGATGAATTCAGTAATATCCACTTTATATGTACTTGAATTTTCGTTTAAAAAATAGTCAATAAAAGTCACTATTTAGACAGTATAAATGGAATGCACAGTTTGATCTAGGTTCTATTAATTATTTTTAATCAAAAATAAGCATAAGAAAATAGGCCAATAATTTACAGTTTTTTTTTTTTTTATTGTTACCAAATTCGATTTTTGAACGTTTTTCTTACAAGTATATATCGTGTCAGAAATCGGACCAGGAGTGAGGGTGTAGAAAAGGTTAAAATAAAATATATATCCGTTATTCTCTGACGGATTGAAAACTTTTATATGACTAAACTTGTTGAAAATGTAATGTTCTTCAGTTATTGTTATTTAAAATTAATAGTTATTAGAATTTTTGGATTTTGTCAAGCTCATATTTTACCCGTCGTTTATGGGTTAAAAGTTAATAGTGGCAATATGAAGATTGGATTAATTTATGAACTAAGTAATTCCATAATTTTCATCGCATTTCTTATGTATGTTTTGAGCAATTCAATTGGTAAACCGTGAAAGAAAAAGTGGCAATTGAAGAAATGTTAAAGAACCTATATAAAAAAATTCTTATTACCCGTCAATTAAATAATAATGGTTACCTACCAAAATATAAAGATTGAATTAACAGAATCACTAAATAACCAGCCATTTCTTTTCAGTAGCATTATGAAAGATGTACTTCCTCTACAATCATACAGTTTTATATACGAAAAATAGAACGTCTGTTAGGAGAATAATCTCGTTCAAGGGATCAAATAAATATTGTCATATTTTGAAGTATAAAGATGATTGAGGCATCCTAGGAATTCTGTAAATACCAGATCAGATGTCGGAAGTCAAAATTTGAAGTTCATAAATTAAAATAACCCTTTAAGACCGAAAACTTGATTCTAAACATAATTTCTTCTTTTCTGTAAAACCTATATTAACGACGATATTGATAAATATGTGATTTCCCGCCGAAGTTATCCTCCCCCGCTTCTTGTTGAAAATTCGAATTCTAATATAGCCTATGTTGAACCTCGGGATAGCTGGCTCACAATTTATAGAAATCCTCCGAACCTTTTTTGAGTAACAAACCGTAGGACAGACAAACGGCAGCCTGACAGGCAATATTTTCAATTTTGAAGCCAATGCTCTTAGAATGAACAGAAACGTGAAAAAAAAGAAAAAAAAAATTTATCGCCACAGAATTTAAATAGAAAATCACACAAACCTCAGAGTACAATGTAACGCGTTGCGTATTCTGTGTTCTGGAGGGCACAGTTTACTTGGTTGATTCCGTACTCGATGAGGAGTTAACATCTTTATTGAATGAAATTAGCCCGGGACGAGTGAGGGTTTAGGGAAGAAGTAATATGCAAAATTATGAATCTATGGATGGAAACGTTATATCACAAAACTAATTAATAAGTAATAAGCTGCAATTGTTGTAATTTTTTTACTTATTGCAGTATTAATCAAGTTATTTTTTTTGTTTTCAGCACTCACCTTATCTATCATAATCAATATCCAAACGAGTACAGTACTTATCTATCTTAATTATTTAATAAACAGAAACAGATTTCTAATTGCTATCTATTTAGGACCACAATATTACTACTCTGATTTGATATTTTATAAGTATTAATACTAAACAAATTAAGCATTACAATATATTATACTAAACAAATTAAGCATTACAATATATTATACTAAACAAATTAAGCATTACAATATATTATACTAAACAAATTAAGCATTACAATATATTATACTAAACCCGCATTTAAATACATTAGAAATAGATTTTAATATTATTATAATGGTTGTTATTATAATCTCCTGTCACGATGTTTGTCCGCGATGGACTCCTAAACTACTTAACCGATTTTAAATTAAATTGGCACACCATGAGCAGTCTGGTCCAACTTGAGAGATAGGCTATATTAATTTTCTCTGAGACGAACAGGAGTGGGGGTTATAAGGGAAGCCTGAAATTAAAAATAGCGATATTCCTTTTCCTATTGGTTTTTCGGCAGATATGAACATAACAAAAGTTGTTTATTTTGTTATTTAGAGTAATTTTTGTTATATACATTTTTTTCGTATACCGAATTATAAACGAGATATACGCTAACACCTATAGCGGAAGTGAACAATTTTATTTGGTACAAAAGACCCAACCGAAATAAATAAAACTCGGTATGTGTATTAGCACTAACGCCTTCCTTATAATAAGCCATACTAACATTTCTAGGGACGGGCAGGAGTGGGGGTTATAAGGGAGACCTGAAATTAAAAGTAGTGATATTTCGTTTCCTATTGGGGTTTCGGCAAATATGCACTTAACAAAAGTTGTTTATTTTGTTATTTAGAGAAATTTGCTCAATACTTCTCTTCAATATGAGCTACCAGGAACCTCACCTGGAATAATTAATTCTAATTATAATATATTATTATAATATTTTGTCCTTAATAATTTAAATCTATGCATAATGGACAGGAAACGGGAAATATGACAATATGAAGGACAGTGAAGTCATACATAAAATATTAATTTTATTATTAACAAATCCACAGCAACGACGGGTATAAACCCTAAATGTCAAAATATTGTGCAAAGTAAAGCCTTGCCAAAAAAATACAATCGCCATCCAGCCTCAAATGAATTCCCGGGCGAAGCCGGGTATCTGAGCTAGTATATATATATAAAATTGTAACCTCTGTCTGTACATTGATTGCTTTCTCGAAATTTCACGATAACTTTTTCAAATGTCATAGACACCATAACTGCATTTTGTTTCTTTCGTGTCTGTTTGTTTGTTACCTTTTCACGCATAAACGGCTGAACTGAATTTAATGAAACTTGGTATGTATATTACTACTAATCCAACTTAGACTTAAGAATATATTAATATTCTCTCAGATGAACAGGAGTGGGGGTTATAAGGGAAGCCGGAAATTAAAAATAGCACATTGACATTTCGTTTCCTATTATTTTTTCCATAAATATGAACATAACAAAAGTTGTTTATTTTGTTATTTAGAGTAACTGTAGTTATATACACTTTTTTTTGTATACAGAATTATAAACGAGATATACGCTAAAACCTATAACGGAAGTGAACAATTTTATTTGGCACAAAAGACCCAACCGAAATAAATAAAACTCGGTATGTGTATTAGCACTAACGCCTTCCTTATAAAAAGCCATACTATTTCTAGGGACAGGCAGGAGTGGGGGTTATAAGGGAGGCCTGAAATTAATAATAGTGATATTTCGTTTCCTATTGTAGTTTCGGCAAATAAGCACATAACAAAAGTTGTTTATTTTGTTATTTAGAGAAATTTGCTCAAGAATTCTTTTCAATATGAACTACCAGGTACCTCACCTGGAAAAATTAATTCAAATGTATGTTAATATTTAGTCCTTAATAATTCAAATCTATGCATAATGCACAGGAAGCGGGAAATATGACAATATGGAGGACAGTGAAGTCTTACATAAAAAATTAATTTTATTATTAACAAATCCACAGAAACGACGGGTATTAACCCTAAACACTGGAACGGGTAAATGTCAAAATAAAGCCTTGCCAAAAAAATACCATCAACATTCAGCATCAAATGAATTTCCGAGCGAAGCCGGGTATCTGAGCTAGTGAATTTATATGTCGTGGTTAAAAAAAAAAATCATTTGTGTCAGTCAAATAAAAAAATGTGTGGTGCAGATAAAAGATGTATGTGGTTCGTAATTTCAGATTTTTTATGGACTTTTTTTTAATTATATGTATATTTTCTTTAATGTTCCACTTGGCATCGTTTTTTTTCTCTGTATCAATAATTTTTAAATTCTCAATGTTTTCAACATGGTCAGGCAGTAAATTTCCTCTTTCCTCATTATCATTATTCTTGGAATCATGCACCACCATTATTATTTAAATGTAGAAAGATAGTAGTTTCATTATATTTAATTAGTGTTAGGTTAAATTAATAATTTATTGATGGAACGATACGTAAAAAAAAATTGTTTGTTTTATATTAAAAATAAATACGAAATTTATAAAATATATTAAGTACATCCCAAGTACTTTCCCTACGGCTTATTAGTCACAGTAGCATAATGTGAACATTAATAAATAATAGTAACAATAATATTCTTTCATGGAACTCTTGAATACTGCTTTATAGGCAAGTTTTTGCATTTACAATTATTAACAAGCTTTCAGTTCATTAATTCTTAGTCAATTTTTAAAACCCTATATATATATATATATATATATATATATATATATATATATATATATATATATATATATATATATATATATATATAATATGTTTTTAAACTAATTCTTCATTATTTTATTCATTGTTACACTATGAATAAGTTACTTTTTAAATTATGAGAATCATGCCTTAATCCTAAGTATAATAAATGATCAACTATTTTTTGACCACTACAAATAAGATTAAGTTGTATTTAGTATTATAAAAGTCAATTGTTGATCTTAGGAATAAAAGAATCCTTTAGATAAGAAAACACAATTTTAAAATTGGAATATTTCTATTATAGATTAATAAATTTTGGTAGCATTATCATATCGATAATGATACGTTTTTCTCAAAATATTTATATTCGTGCTTAGGAGTTTAAAATATATCCTTGCTTATTTAATTATGAGTCCTTATAGGCCTCTCTTCTGTGACCCCCCTATTATTGATCACATATACTTTTTGCATGGCTCTACCATCCTCTACAGAAATTGCTTTATAGAAATGGAAATGTAGTTTTGGGGAGTAATCATCAGAAAAAGCCGGACTCAAGAAATGTTGCATACAAGTTTTAAATGAGATAATGGACTGTAAAAGTCTTATCGTGGTGACAGAGAACGTGTGTACGTTTATTCATTGACTTAACTTAAGACACAAAGGTTTCATCAGTATATATTTCGAAGACCTTTATATATTTCATGAATTTCAGTGGGAGTAGTAATGTCAAAAAAAGCATCTTTCGAAAGAACCAAATGGTTACATATTGTTATTGCAAGGCGTATTTCTTCCGATGATTTTGAATGGTTCTCATCCAGATAGGATCGAGGGACATTTTTTTAAAAAAACGCGCCATACCGCAGTGGCGATTTTTTATGTGGAATATTGGATATTAGGCAAACGGTTTCGAACATCGACTTTATGCAACAGGTCAGTAGGTTGTGTTCTGAAGTAGGGTAGGTAGGCTCTTCTACTTCAGAGTAGAGTGTGCTAGTGTTACTACAATAAGTACGAAATACCTTTGTTAGCAGCTAAACCGCGTACCTAGCCATTTGATACATGCGTTCAACTTTTCCTAACTTTTCTTCACCAATATTAATATATTTCTAAATGAAGAAATTTGTCACAACTGACTATAATTTTCAATTCATTGGGGTATTCGGAGTTGAGTACCCACCTTTCTAGCTATAATACTCATTCTTGGCAATTGAAAAATCAGTATTTTGAATAAACGAATGATTTCGTAAGCCATCTTTAATGAAAAAATACAGAGAAAGATTGAGGAACGCTCCACAACTCAAAGGAGTTGTATATATTTTATTCGGTCAGCTTTATGTCGTAGAATTTACAAGGATACTAGAAATATTCCGCATGGTTCATGTTACGTAAACACATACTTCATAGGTCAACAAGTGAAAGGAGAATGGTAGGGCAAGATAAAGAAATTTGGAATGTCTGGGCAATTATTACATATGAAAAATAAATGTTTAGAATGTATCAACTAGGAAAATTCATCAAGTCGTAAGTACAAATTGTTAGGTTCTTCGTTCAATAAACCTTCTGCTTGTGGTAACATCCTTGTGTATGTAATGGGTGTGCCAATATATATGTATATTTTTTTCCCACCTCTGCCCCCGCTGTACCTTAGGGGTTCCCCATTTAATAAGAGATATAAAATTTTGAACAGATAAATTGGGCCAGGTAACTTAGCCTAACTCACCGAGGTGTGTGCCAATAAGATATAAATCTGTTACTGGATGCCTATCGAATGTTGGACAATAAAAATTCATGCTAAAACAAAGCTTTTGTACCAAAAGTATTACGATATTTCTATTTCCTTGTACGAATAAAGAAAGTGTTTTAAACGCAAACATTTTTGGTTTTCAAAATTTAACAGAATTATTCCCCCCTGACTCATTGACTCTATTGACTTGTTTGATGCCTTCACTTATGTACGCACATATACCGAATCACCCTTAGCCGTAGGATATAGAAATTTCATATTTATGATTGCTGTAACGTCTACTTGTTACATCCCTTTTTGATGTAGATCGACCAAGGAAGATACAAACTTGCATATGCCTTTTCTCTTTATCATTAAAAGATTTTTAAATAATTATAATGTTCTATGACACATTTCACCTGATGCCTTGGAACAGAAATATCGGAACAATTTATATACGAAATAATTTTAAATGAAATGATACTCATCAGATTTTAAAAATATGGAATACAATTCTAACACTTGCTGTAGCATTGTAGAATTGCTTATGTTTCTTTCTTTTTTTTTTGAACAGAAAGTTCAAGACGTTTCGGACAACGTCTTAATTAATATGGATAGATTGATACATCTCGTCTGTAAATATTATTATTTATTATTGAGTTTTGCAACCTATGAGATTTACTCAACTATTTAGCTTCATAACAATTAACAAAATGAAAATTAACAAAAGTGACGACAGAAATAGGTAAAATAGAAAGAAACAAAGGAAGGGAAATGGAGATAAACACATTTTCTTTTGACATGAATAAATTAAAATATATGTAATACTGAGATTATATATATATAATATAAGAGAGAGAGAGAGAGAGAGAGAGAGAGAGAGAGAGAGAGAGAGAGAGAGAGAGAGAGAGAGAAAGAGAACAAATAAAAATAATTCATAAAATATAAAAACAAAAATCGAATTTTCCATATTCTTGGAGACATCTGATTACCTAGAACTCATTTTGTTAGCTCTCCCATCACTTTTTATGTTTGCGTCTTTAAAGGATCGTTTATTTCAAAGATGTAGATAGCTATTGCAGTTAGCCTTTCATAGATTTTCTTAAATTATGGAGATTAAGAAAATTAAGAATAAAAAAGAAAAAATTGCACAAGAAATGGGATTAAGTTTTAAATACCTAATTGCGAAATATATTAAATGGCAGACCAATAAAAACCAAATTTATTTAGCACAACCCCTTTCCACATTGATTCCCCATGATCTCGGATACACCCCCCCCCCTCGGTGGTGGGGGGGACACTCCAAAATGACAACAATGTGGGCAACACATAAAAGTTATTACTAACAATCATTGTATAGTGACAATTGTACTGTACACGTTTTATTTATGGGATTTCTGACAATATTTTCAAGCTGAAGTTTGGAATTGTCCTGAAAATAGGTTTGTACTTTTAAGTTCTTGAACTATATTTGCTTTTTTTAAATTACTTAATATATTTTAATGCCATTTAGTCTTGTTAATTATTTTTTCAGTACTTGAATTGTTGCACTTGCTAAATGTCTTGAGTAATTGTGAATTCCTTTGGCAGATTTCTTTCCTTTAAAGGAAATCAGCAATTCATGGTCTGAAGGTGCTATTTTCGTAAATGTTCTTTATTAACTTCATAATTTCCACACAGAAAATGACGGAATTTAGGTCCGAGCGATACTGGAAGGATTCGTGACCAGTATTTTAGGTAGAGAGTGATCAAGTTCACGTAAAACCCCGTTAACCAAAGAGGACCTGGAATGAGTTATCTCCAGCATACTAACTGGATTATAAATGGTCACTTAAGAAAGTGATCATTTATTACTTGTTACCCTTCTTGAGGGGGAATCAAAGAATGTCAGAATCGTTACTCATCCCGAATGCCTGTCAGACCCACACCCATGGTTTCTACTAATCCTAAAGCGCCACGGCAGTAGCGCGTTCTGGTAGCGAAGTCGTGAACTAATGTTCTCCTTTAACATGCACCTATTTTTTTTTTACCTTCAGCTTACTGAGGTTAGAGGTAGATGTACGCACGACTTCACCCTCACCACCTCTTTCTCCATATACAAACTACACACAGTGTGTGTGTTAAAGGCTACAATTTAAGCGTTTCAGGAAAGGATAAAGATCAAGTTCACTTATGGTTTGAATCGAAACACGGGGGTTCCAAGTCGTAAAATCGAAATTTTGAATTATCACTATTATTGAAAGTTGGATTGAAAATTATTTTATACCCAACAAAGTTAAATTTCTTCAGTTTTTTATTTAATACATTGTTTTTCTAATTGGAATATTATAATACCTTCATTTGAACATGTACGATTTTTACTTAAGACAACGGTATTTATGAGTATAATCATCCCAATTTCAGCTTTTAGTTCTAGTCTTTTAATATAGGCTTTTTCGTATGGCAGCATAGAGTTTGCGATGAGCTTGCCAATGTAATTCGTGGGAAATCTGTTTAGTTTATACACCTGCGGAATTTGTTGTTTTTTAATGCATCTGAAAATGACACAGCTGTGATTAAAGGGCTATTTCAATTAAAATTATTTCAGCGGAAAGAATGGTTATTATATAAGAGTGGTGTGGGGCGTTGATTTTCTTAGTGTTGAGCTCCCGCATTCATCGATACACTAAGCGGGGTTGGAGATCCTATTTGACTCGGTATATTCGAATATTGATTAAAAAGTTAAGGATCAATTATGGAGATGAGAGGCTTGCCCCACCCTTGGTGACACGCACGACGGAGCAGGAGTAAGTAGCGTGTACAGTGGGGGGGGGGGGCTGTAGTACGCGGTTCAGTGACGTAAGCATATCCCACCGTAAACAATCCATAACGAGCTACAACAGCCTCGAGAACACTTTATTAGCCTGCAGCGCCCCCTATAGCCCTACTCAAGAACCACCCCTCTCACGACCCCTTTGGCTTCTTAGCCCGCTCACACTCTTCAAACATCAAGGGCTTTATTATATTTCCTTTTAAAACTAAGCAATGATTTCGGAACCACCTTTTACGAACTCCTTACACGATTTGCATGCATAATTGAAGCACGAACGCTCACTTATAAGCGTATAAAAACAATTATTCCTAAGGTGGGATAGTGATCATAGTAATGTCATTCAGAAAAGTCTCTCCCACAGGTGCTGCATAACTAAGCATATTTCTACCTGCTCCAGTGTCACGCTGAGGTCTTGCAAATTCCCAGGGACTTTTATTTGATAATTTTCGAGAAGACTCATAATTATTATTATTTTTTTATATATATTTTAGTCCACTCTAACAGGTGTAGATACACTCCCACACCTAATACATTTGTTCCAAAAAAATGTTTATTTTATTTAATCTCACGCATTCAATGCGATTTATGGTTTCTACAGCCTGTAACTGGTAAATGTTCCCGTAAACAGGTAATCTCTATTTCCATGAAAAACTAACGAAGAAGATTACAAAGACATGCAGTGGTTTTCCTTCGCCATCTTCATCATACCATCCAACAATGAATGCATCCTGAGGAAAATTCCAATCTAACCAATAAAGACATGAGGGGGGAAAAAATCATTCAAAACCAGACTTGTTAGAGAGCCATTCCTCTGTAGCCAGTACTCTGAATTGCTGACTAATGATTAGCCAGCATTAGTAAGCACACTACTACATAAATTAATCACCCTCGTGTCGTGCCCTGATTACATGTTGTAAGTGAGACAATTTAAACAAGGAGGGGTAAAACGATTTACGACCTTGCAAATCTCATGAAACCATGTCCAATGAGCCAATTAGGAAACACCTTAAAATTAAATTACATTTTGCATTAGTGTTGCCATTTAACCTTTATGACTGTACATCTCTGGAATAGGAAGAGAGTTTTATATGATTTGGTATAGATGCTCCTGTTATAAATATGATCACAATGTGTCCAGGCGTGAATATTTGTTGTGTACTAGTCCGTTCAGATTGTAAGGAGGTCCATTTTATATCATCTTCAGCAGCCAGTAAGTTAGTGTTCAATAATGAGTAGTGTATTACTTGTGGAAGAAGTTGGTGGTTCAATCTACAATGACTAGACAGTGAGGGGACTCCAGTTTGGAGCCCAGATGTTATACATCAGTTAGCAGACAGGACTTTAAAAGACTGTGGATTGAAGAAGGCAGTAATTGTAGGCTTATAAGACACACAGGTTAGTGAGTATTTTTTCTGTCAAAAATAATGATAAAACAAATGAACTTAAAACAAAAATGAATGCGACCCAGGTTAGCCGTGTGAGTTAAGGCGTTGTGCTTAATCTCACTTAGTAGTAGAGTGGTGGATTCAATTCCCGCCTGGGCAATAGGAATTTATTTAGTGACGAACTTCCCACCCAGCCTAGAAAAGGGTGATAACCTGTAGATGACCCTTTCCAATCAGCCTTAGTAGCATAAATTGTTTATTTATGTATCTAAATAAGTTTCGCAACGAAGACGATTCCCTCATCAATCAGTAGAACCTAAAAAAGTCCGTCACGTAGGGTCTGCGTTAACTAAGCAGATTTCCCACGTGCACCACATATTTGGATTTATCTAAAAAATTAAAAGTTCAATGAGAACAATATTTGGTATTTATGCTTCAAATAAAGTGCTTCATAACAGAATAGAATATTGAAAATATGAGATGAGTTGAAGTGGGGCTTTACTGAAGACCGAAAACTAAAAAATGCAAATATCTCAGTAAATAATCAAGATAGTGAAAAAATGTACATAACAACATTTATAGAACATTACATTTGCAAAAAGATTGGTTTTATACAATTTTTCGATCCGACGCATAATAACGGAGATATTAGGAATTTTCGAAATCCTCCCTCTCTCCCCCTGGTCCGATTTCAGCCGTTAACGAACTTGATCTTTCATTTTGTATAAAACGATTATATATCAAGTTTGGTAACGATAAGACAAAAATTGCGACCGCTAGAGCGGTAACAGACAAATATTTATATACAGTTTTGAACGGACCTCATTTTCGTCATCTCCTGGGTAGGACATTTGAAGAAAAATTTCGAAAATTCCGTCATGAGTACAACCTCAATAGCTGATTTCCCTTAAGGGAAATCCGCTAAAAAAGAAGAAAATTTTAAAAAACAAACAAAAAAAAAACAGAGCCTTAAATAAGTGACTCCTGAAAACATTTTTGAAAACAAGTGTATGAAAACATTTATAGTTTAGATAATATTAGTCAATGAAATTGTAAATGTTAGCTATTAATAACTAAAGTTAATGAATAAAAATAACATCAACACAACCTTGAGTCACAGATAAGTAAGGAGACATTAGTCTGGACCTCTTAGAAAGGTTCATCCATTTCTTCTGGTTTTATATATGCACGAAATGTTTCAAAATTCGATTCATGTTTACTACTATAATTACTGAATTAATAGATGGAAAGTCTGCCATTTTGACTGTTATACATAAAACTTGCCGTTATATATGGTTGCCTGAATGTCTTGTCTTCGAAAGTAATCCAATTTAGTCGTCAAACACTTCTACAATCATACGTCATTGGTTAGTCTCAGAATTTAGAATCATGAAAGTGAATATTTAACGCGAATACCTGATAAAAATGATTCTCAGAAGGTTTAATAAAAATGTACAATTCCTTGTGATACTTTTCTTTCGACAGTCTTTTTTACTTCTTTATTTCAATGGACATAATCTCCTTTACAACAAATCCAGATAAAACGAATTAACGAATAATTCGGGAAATGAATGAGAAAGAAGGAACTCCATCTAAATGATTTATATATTTAAATTATGCATTGTCCAGTCCCATTACACGAATGGGTATATCTTATCATGTGCCCAATTATTTACCAGGATGGACGTCCTAAGTAATCAATGTTAAGTTCTTAGCGTGTGATAACATTCTCTTCCCAAACTACGGATTTGGCACGAGATACTTCTTTTACAGAACATCTTCAAAGGAATCTTCCTCTTCTATATTATTTTTTTCGTCTTGCCTGAAGAATAAAGCTTGTTCAGAAATAGTTTAAATAGTAAGAAAATATAAGTTGGAAAAAATAAGTAAGGTAATTATGTAAGAACATACCTTATGAAAGTGAATGTTTATAACATGGCTAAATATCTATAAACACGCTACAAAGCCTGCATTTAAAAAAAAATACATAAGTTTTTGAGCTTTCTGATGAAAGAACACTTTTATTAGTTGATTAATATTCCTAGCTCACTGACTTACTCCAAATCACAAATTAGAAAAAAATATTCTCAAGACAAAATTAAGAAAGAAAGTTTGTAATTACTATCCATAAACATTTCTTTCTAAATCTATTTTTTTTTTATATTATCAATTAATTCTTATGATTAAATTTAGAATTTTTTTTATTACTTTTCTTTTAGCTTTTTTTTTTAATTTCAATTAGATTTTTTTTATTTTTTATTATTACTCCATATTCAAGAGAGATGTGGAAGTCTTGTAGAAGAAACCAATTAGGATTAGGTAGCCAAACTTTAGATAAATAAAGTTTTTCTCTCTTCTCTCTAGGGTCATTTGAAAAATGTGTAAGTTAGAAATACCAAAATCACGAAGCAATGCCTGTAAGTTTGTTTTGTCCTTTTGAAGAGTACGGTTTCTCTGGGGAAATATATTTTCAATTTTTCAGAATCTACATAATCAAACGTTTATCATTGTGTTAGAAAATAGTGACAACAACGAATAATACATATCTGTTTTTGATAGGAGCGATTCTGATACGAAGAGTTAAGAGAAATCAGTGGGTTCTCAAAGAATAGAAAGTTAAAACGTTATTGGGTGCATTGGTGAAGGAGCACATCACGCTCAAAATAAATAGGTCAGGCTGAGAGGTAGAGCCAAAGAGATTTGGAAAAGAGAAGTAAATAAGAGGAAGCTATGATTGAACCTTAGATATCATACAAAATGAGTAGTATTTTCCAAGAGCTCCAAAAACGTTAGGATGAAGAAATGAGAAATTGCTGAGAATTACTATGCATTTAGATGGAAAATTAAGGAAATAATAAATAGTAGAGTTATAGTCAAATAGAGGCTAATTGGGCCGAATTCCCTGTAAAATTTAAAATAAAAGTCTAATCTCAGTTAAAATAGTTTAAATGGAGACGTTTTCTATGGAACTATGGAGGTTAAAACGTATCAAAAGATACCTTCAGTATATTCTTACACAGTTACATATTTGAACTATTTTCAAAGGGAATTTTATGAAACGCTCCAGTGTAATTTCCTTTGAAATTATTTCCTTAAGGGAGAATGGTTTTTCCGCTTTAAAGAGGGAAAACTACCCAATTTTCATCTACATGGATCTTACGCCAACTAATTTACGGATTCTCTTTTTAGTGACTTAACTTGTTGGCCAATATCTCTTCAAGGTGGAATAGACTGTATGTGTAGACAACGCTATTATTGCACACAATTTAGATTTCAAATTTAACCATAAGCCTGGAGGGAGTTGCAAATGCTTTTATTCCTGTGAATTCCTAAAATTGCAAGCATATAAAGTAGTACATGTGAAGTATATTATGTACTTCCTAAAAAACTGAAATAAAGCCTTTGAGAAAGATTTTTTATTGCATTATAAATTGTACAATTACAATAAATTTAATTTATATATACCATTACTCATTACGTGAGAGTCAATTATTTAGTACTACTCACTTAAATTAAATCTTGTCAAATAAAAGCACATTTTTCACGCATATTATAACTATAACTTATGTACACGAATAGGCGAGTAACTGTAACGTATGTACAAATTCAACTTAAACCTTTATAAATAAAAAACATACTGTACGCAAGACTACATTTCTTTCCACACTTAACCCTCCTGATAAGAAGAAACTTAACAGGTTATGGAGGTCACCTAGTTCATGATCAACTGATTTAAATTCAGATTATTTTCCTAAATATGTCAAGTTAATTTCCAATTAAAATTATGTTTAATGGGGCATCCATTTATTTAAAACTTAAAATCGGTAACTTAGCAATACTCTCATATTTGTTTCTATTTCTATCAGTGCTGAACTAACCACCAGTGCATACTCTTGACTGCAAAAGAAGGAATCTATAAAATACAAGGCACTAGGAGTTCCAAATAATAAAATAAAATTAACGCATTTGTAGCAATTGATCGCTGGAAGGCATTGAGTAAAATGCCTTACAAAGACTCTGAAACTACAACTAAAAAATATAGGAAAGTTCATTAAATAAATGTCAGACAGAGATCTATGTCTCTCCTTCCTATGCAGCTAAGAAATCTATGCAGCTGCATAGTATGTCGAGATAAGCAGCGTGATTAATCAAAGTGAACGTGAGAAGTAAATAAAGAAATTTATTTCCAGATCTTCCATTGGATGAGGTAGATGAAGTCGCTGAGGTTCACAGAGTAGTATATACCTCTATGGATCATCGTCTATTGAGGAGAATAGGAATGGTTAGAACTAGAAACATTGGATCAGAATAAACAGGAAGCATTAATTATTAAGTCTTAATGGTCTTAGGTACTTTACTTAGGGCAACGTTTAGATCTTTATATTAGAAATATAATAAAGAACATGGACTTTATTTGGCAGGACTGGACATCGGAAAGACAGGATGTGTTTGATATTTTGAAGTTCCATTCTTCTTCACACTTCTATTGCGCATGATAACGTTTGATTAGTTGTCTAGAATGTCAACTAAGACCTAAAGGAAATAGAGTAGGTATTTGAAGTAGTAAAGTAGTCCAAGGTAGCGTACACAATCAGCAGGTGCCAGCGAGATATTGCTAAAAAGTCCGTCACGCAGGGGCTGCGTAAACTAAGCAGATTTCCCACGTGAAGTTTTACAATAGAGAAATCTCCATACGAGAGCCGAACAGTTACGGCAAAGGGCCGAACTAGCTTTTAGCAGGAACTTAGTCCCCCCGTCGTCCGTTAAATTTAATAAAAATGCAAATATCTCGGTTAATATTCAAGATAGAGAATATATGTATAGAACAATATTTATAGTAAATGTAATTTTTAACAAGATTGATTCTGTACAATTTGTCGATCCGACGTATAGTAACGGAGATATTTCGAATTTTCGAAAATCCTCCCCTCTAAACTCCCCCTCCCACTTGTCCGATTTCAGCCGTTAACGAACTTAATCTTTCTTTTTACATAAAACGACTAAATATCGAGTTTGGTAACGATCAAACAAAAATTGCGACCGCTAGAGCGGTAACAGACATATATATATATATATATATATATATATATATATATATATATATATATATATAGATAGATAGATATATACAGTTTTGAACGGACCTC
>CM032229.1:116177500-116387500 GCA_019009955.1 Riptortus pedestris | reverse complement strand
TTTTATTACAGTTCTTGGATAAAAAGGAATTTAGTAGTTTGCAGTCATACAATAAATTTATTTATACAACGTTCTTTAGTCAAATTATGACTGTCTAGGCTTTTGAACGACGTCCAAAGTCATGCCTGAAAACAATGTGCCCTCATCATCTTTTGGTCATTAGTTGGCGCATATCGTCGGTTTTCCTAATGAAGTAGTGGTTTTCGGAATTATTCCGTTCGTATATTAAAGTTGCTGTGAAACCCTTCCTATCACTTGAATAACTTCTCCAAAAATGGAGCTAGTAATCACTATGTGATGTACGAAAATAAAAAGTCCTCGTTTTAATCTTACCGCTTGCTACGTTTAATTTAATTGACCTAGGAAAAACATTAGAGAGGTTCTAAAAGGATATTATTTCAATCAAATAGAAGTGACTTTGGGTACGATTTGGCTTTTTTGGGTTTGTTAACTAGAGTCATGGGTTTGATTTCTTCGTGGGCAACAGTGATGAGCGCCTTAAATAAAAATTAAAAGCTATTAAATAATAATTATTCATTATTTATGAACGTCCAATTTTTGCTGTTATGGCTAATCGAAAAGGATTATCTACTGGTCACCACCCTTTTCTAGCAAGGGCGGACTAGGGATTTTATTTAGTGAGTTCGTCACTAAATAAATTCCTATTTTCCAGGTGATAATCGAATTCTCCACTCCAGTTTTACCATGTGAGGTTAAGGCCAAGCTAACTCACGTGGCTAACCTATCCCCAATTAATTATTTGTTATGAATCAGATGCTATAAAATATTTTATTTATTACATAGAAGAACATTTTATTTTTTGTTGACTAAATCAATTTTCCTTTGCTAAAAGGTCCATTCTCCTTTTTCCATAGTTATCGTAGGACCAGAGTCCCATATTCTAAACCCAAAAGAAAAATCCTTCAGTTGGATTTTGAGATACATTAGCAAATCGAATTAATTCTTAGAAGAGTATGTGATATAGTATCCTGAGTTCTTGCTGTAATTAAAAACAGTTGCGAAAATACAAAAATTACACTTTTTTGAGAAATATAATTCTCTGACGCTATGTGGTATCCTCAGTTTCTTAGGTCTATCTTGAGTTGGTTTTCCGTTAATCGATTGTGGGGCCTCAACTCGTTCTTCCAATTTTTTTTCTCACTAGCCTTACGGTTAGTAATATTAGTTTTGGGATAGTAGCTATAAGCACACAAGGAGAATGAATTACAATTGAAAGTTTAAAAAAAAATTATATTAACAAAAGGAGCCCTCCATCTCCTGGTAATACTTTTTACTTGTATTTCTGCAAAATGAGCTTCGTTAACAAAGAAAAAATACCTATATTAATTTAACGATAGTTTGATATAAATTGTACAATTCTACCATCAAATATTTATTTATAGAGCCACCTTTCGTCTCATTAAAAATATATCATCCACTCGAGGATAGGAGCTGTGAACAAAACTATCCGAACAAGCAGTCTGTCTATAGCAACAGGATATGTCGAAAGGAAAATTTGGCTTAATAAGTTTTTAAGTTGAAGTTTTACGAATTCATTAATCTAACCTTCAAATATAATGAGAAACGACTAATTTATTCATTTTTCAATTAAAAACGAAAACGTAGCGTTGTCCATTCAAAACGTGTCCTGGAAATTAACCCCTCCCTCTTCCCAAGTGAAAAAAAATAAGGAGCCCCGAAAAATTAAAAATTAGATTTTTATGTTCTCCTTCTATTAATAGCGCAGTGCTTAATTTGATCATGGCTATGGATTGTCTGAACTATTACTATAATCCTTGTTCCTCTTCCTTTTGGTAGCCAAACAATGCTACATCAACGGAATTCTTCCTCTCAACAGCGCATGATTCCCCTTCTCATCGTCCAATATCTTTCCTCTTTAAAATGTTTGACTCAACAGCTATAGGGTTGATAAGGGGCCAATGGCAGAAGGGTGAGCCTGTCATCCTCGGCTCAAATACTTATTTAACCTCACTGTCTCCTATCTGCGCTGGGAAGGGGGATGAAGATTTCAAATCGATAGGAAAGAAAATATCGAGTTACATGTCAAATGTCAATACCACAAACAGATAACGAACTATTTCTGATGAGAAAATCTAGATCTGTTTTTCAGTTTGGAGTACGACAGTTTCTCTGATTTTGAGTGCGCTGTGGTTGTCAAAATTGAAAAGGTTATTCTTTCCACAATTCACCTGCTTCATCCGGCAATATTCTCACGCTGCAGGTCTCCCATTGATGAACACACAGTACTCATAGTTCTGTGTATTAGTATTTTTTCGTTTTGTGTACCTGTAATTGTGCTCGAGTTAAAGGTAAAAAAGGATATACATAGGGACACTGTTTTGCCACATCCTTTATTCTCAACGTCCCTATTGTGTCTAATTCTAAAGACATAATTGATCTTTAATAATTTTTGTAATTTATTAACGTCTAATTTGTGCCACTAAAACCAATTTGGACTTTGTCTACAGGTTTCTAACCAGGGTGGAAATACAGTTTTTATTTTATGAGTTTTAACTAAATAAATTCCTATTGCCCTAGCGATATTCGAACTCACCTTTACACCTGATCAAAACTGATATGGCTAATGTGACACCAAATTGATCTTTAAAAAAAGTCCGTCACGCAGGGGCTGCGTAAACTAAGCAGATTTCCCTCATGAAGCTTAGTAATACATAGATAGATAGATAAATATGCATACTGCTAACACAACAACACCGTGAATAAATACAAACGGAAATAAATGTTTCATCCAATTTCAATAACCTGGCGACAGGAAGCGTTAGGTTAGAAATGTAAACAAACGGGTCGGCCTGCCTCAGACCGGAAAGAAAAACAATTACTAAAATATATCTGAAAATGACACATTCATTTTATTGAGAACTATTTACTATATCTACTAGTGTAATTTATAATGAGTCAGAATAATTGTTATCTCAATCAATAAAATTTTAGTGGTCCAAAACTTTAAGATGGGGGGGGGGTCATCAGGGCATATTTGCATATATCTCGTATAATAAAGGTCTCTTGAATACAATTTTTGGTATTTAAACTTCCAATAATGTGATTTATTATGTAGCAGAGTATTGTTTACGTAACATAAGTAGAAGTGGCGGTTTGCTGAAAACTAAAAAATGCAAATATCTCGGTTAATTATCAAGATAGAGAAAAAACTTATATAACAATATTTATAGTAAATTTAATTTGCAATAAGATTGCTTCTATATAAATTTATACAATTTTTCGATCCGATGCATAATAACGGAGATATCTCGAATTTTCGAAAATCTCCCCTCTAAACCCCCCCTCCCTCTGGTCCGATTTCAGCCATTAACGAACTTGATCTGTCTTTTTGCATAAAACGGTTAAATATCGATTTTCGTAACGATCAAACAAAAATTACGACCGCTAGAGCGTTAACAGACAAATATATATACATATATATATATATATATATATATATATATATATATATATATATATATATATATATATATATATATATAATTTTGAACGGACCTCATTTTCGTCATCTCCTGGGTAGGATCGATGGACATTTGAAGAAATTTTTCGAAAATCGCGTCATGAGTACGACCTCAATAGCTGATTTCCCTTAAGGCAAATCTGCTAAAATAATTATTTATAAAGAAACTTCATTCGTTTAACATATGGGCAACTCACTAAATAAAATCCTTATACTCATCCTGGGTAAAAAAGATTGGTCACCCGTCCCGATGAGCCTCATTAGCACTATGGGTGGTAACTAATAACAAGAAGTCCGTCACGCAGGGGCTGCGTAAACTAAGCAGATTTCCCACTTGAAGTTTTATAATAGAGAAATTTCAGAATAGAGAGTCAAACAGTTACGGGAAGGGCCCGAACTAGCTCTTGACGGAAACTCACGACTAGACCCGAAGTTAGCCGATCTCATCTCAGAAGCTGAAAACAGAAAAATGCAAATATCTCGGTTAATATTCAAGATACAGAATAAATGTATATAACATTATTTATAGTAAATTTAATTTTCAATAAGATTGCTTCTATATAAATTTTCGATCCGACGTATAGTAAAGGAGATATTTCGAATTTTCGAAAATCCACTCCTCTAAACCCCCCCCCCCCTCCCACTGGTCCGATTTCAGCCATTAACGAACTTGATCTTTATTTTTGCATAAAACGTTTAAATATCGAGTTTGGTAACGAATTGCGACCACTAGAGCGTTAACAGACAAATATATATCTATCTATCTATATATATATAGATAGGTATGTATTTAGTGACGGAATTCGTTAAATAAAATCCTTAGTCCCACCTTGGCCAGGTGCTAATTGCCTGGTAACCCTCGAAATATACTAGGTTAGGAAATTAACTGCAACAAATCAATTAGCGTGAGTATAGTAATAAAATGTTTAAAACTCATTGATGCATATATTGTGATTGTTTTGTTAACATTTGGAATTTGCAACATTTCGTTCAAAGTTTAAATCTGTCTAAACATAACTGAACGTAAGTCTATAATTTTATTTAAAGTTGCTAAGCAAATACTTGACTCGTTCCAGGCTGTCCATCGAAGGTGAAATCAAATTCATATATGGGAATTTTCTAAATTTTAGGGAGTATCATAGTTCATATTGTTTTTTTCGACAAATGTATAATACATTACATTTAGACTTTACATTACAGTTTTAAAATATTTTCTTGAGATTAAATTTTTAAATTTTACGTACCGCAAAGGTAATATAGGAGAATGGTGGTAAAGAGATAGAACAGACTATTTTGTGCATGACTTAAAGAAATTTGGTACCACTCTGCACTTTGTCTGAAGTTACGGTTTACCTAGAAGTCATACTTTTGTAAATATCGAAGTTCTTTTTCTTATGAAACAATATTAAGTACAAATAGAGTAGACCTAATAGTTGTATCGATGAATGAGATTAAAAATTCTTACATTTGGTCAACAAATCATGTATTGTTGCTTTACAAACGAGTTTCAGAATAGGTTAGGAATTTAAATATAGCAAGAAGATATTGAGTGGTTTACACGGAAAGTAAGACATCAATAGACATGTGGTTATTCATCCGATCGCGGATAGAGGTTGTTTAATGCTTAATTTAAGCCAAGCTCTAAATTTAGACAGGAAAACCAACTTTATTTCAACACGCCTGCAATGTAACTTTCTGGGAAGGGATTAATTTGAGAAGGTCCCAAGGTGGTTAAAAACAATCGTGTTGCAGAAAGGCATCCGTTGTATGGAGGACAATAAACCGTTGTGAAGCGGTTTTTGGCGGCTATAAAACACGGCGAAGAATGATTGATGGAGTCTTGTGGGGGTTTTATGTTTGGCTAATGACGCGTAGGAGCGTTAACATGATCACAGCTGTGTGTCATCGCCACTCACTCAAAGGCTATTGTCTTAAAGCTGCCAAGCCTCGATTTACTTGCCTCTTTCTCTAGCCACAATGACAACTTTGTGTCACATGAATGGGGCCGCGCCTGATTTAAACATATTTGGAATCGAATGCCTTTGTGTCAGCATTTCAATGCAAAGGACTTGATTTAGTAACAGCCCAGACTCGTATATAGAAATGCTTCCACCATTACCACCGTCAGATTTGCTTATCTCCAGTCGCGGATCTTTTATGAATTTATGATAGTGATAAGTAACTAACTATTTGTTTGCTAACAACAAAGCTCAGATATAAGAAATACCAGCATGCCTTATTAGCATGAACAGCATTTAAGGGAAATCAGCTATTGAGGTTGTACTCATTATTCGTGGCTATTTTCATAAAATGTCTTAAAATATCCCTCGGTCCTATCTTGTTGATGACGAATACGAGGTCCGTTCAAAATTCAAAATATCTCTGCTATTATGAGCTTGATCCAAAAAACGTTACAAAACCAATCGAGTTGAGAATTTAACGTTCCAGAAATTATACAAGTCCTAATTCGCATCTTAACCAACTTATTTGTACTTTTTTTCTGTTCAGCCTTCGGCAAACCACTACTTTCACTCATCCAATTTTCACTTTAATCACTCCATGCACTAAATATCTAATCTCCAACTTACATTTTAATTCCTGTTAGTATAAGCATCTTATAGATGGTGAAATCATCATGTCATATCCCAATAGGAATGAAATATGCTTAATTTGCGGACTACCTGCGTGAATTACTTTTTTTTCTTTCTTTTTTTTTAAACTGGGGCCATATCATTTCATGTGTGGAAAATGTGTCTACTTTAAGCAACTCCTACAAGACAGGATTCATTGGGTGACTAAGTAAGTAAAATTGTTAACCTACCTTGGCTAAAAAAGTATTCAGATAACCGTCGAGATTAGAGATAATTTCATAAAGTTGAAATTAAATTTTATTAAAAAGAAATATTTATCTCAGAATGTTGTGATTCCTTTAATAAGCTCATCCTTTGTGAATTTATTTTTAATGAGCTAATTTTTAATGTATAATTACTTTGTAGAAAATTAGTAATTAAAGAAATTGTTGTCTATTGTGCTCAAGCGAATTTCTTTATTTGGTACAAGGTCAACAATTATAGCGACTTGGCATTTTTGGCATAAATAGTACCTCTGTAGAAAGGGAAAGCATTTTTATTGAATTAATGACTAATTAAAGATAACTTCATCCTTTCTATTTATCTGTTGTCCGCCATCCATTTTTCTGGACTTCATTTATTAAATAAATTCCTGCCGCTGTAATAGACTTATGAATTTTCTTCTTCTTTTTTTTTTTTTTTTTTCATTTTTCAAATTTAGGTGCGATGGATGATTTAAATCAAATGCAAGAAAAATTAAAATGTTTAAAAAATGATACGCGAAGAGGCATAACATTACCAAAGGTACAGTTAGGTTTTGGAATGTGAAAATTTTATCTTAATGTACATCTCATCGAGAGGTTAGTTCTATAATTGTGGTAAATCTATTTTGTCGGCTGATTCCACATTAGCGTGGACATAGTGCAGTGTAATCATACATAGATAAGCAATTTTGAGGGTCACAAGAAGACTGGTTCCCTGAGATATCAACTACATATGTCCGAGTAAGTGCTTTGAAAGGTATTCAGGAATGAAATACCTCTTTGATGATCCTTCAGTACTGAAGTTATTTAGAGACGGAAGTAATATGATGAATTTTGGAGGAATGAGAGAGAGCGAGAGAGAGAGAGAGAGAGAGAGAGAGAGAGAGAGACAATGAGAGTGAGAGAGAGAGAGAGTGTGTGTGTGTGAGACAGTGAGAGAGAGAGAGGGGAGGATAGTGAGGGAAGAGAGAGATATAGGGAGAGAGTGACTGTGGGAGAGAGATAGGAAGGGAGGTATTGACTAGGAGAGAGAAAGAGGGAAAGGGGAGAGGGAGATAGGTCGCGAGTAGGAGAGAGTGAGAGATAGAGAAAGAGAGAGGAAGATAGAATGGGAGAGAGATATGTCGCGAGTAGGAGAGAGTGAGAGAGAGAGAGGGGGAAGAGAGAGAGGGGAGAGAGGTAAGTGGCTAATAGGAGTGGGAGAGATAGGTGGCGAATAGGAGTGGGAGATATAGGTGGCGAATAGGAGAGAGAGAGAGAGAGATATGAAAGGAGAGAGATAACTAGCGAATAGAAGGGAGTGAGAGAGAAATAGGTAGCGAGTTGGAGAGCGTGAGAGACAAAGATGTAGCGAGTACGAATGAGTGATAGAGAGCGTGAGTTGGAGAGCGAGAGATAGACAGATAGAGAGATAAATAGATAGATAGTTAGATAGACAGATCGATAGAGAGAGAGAGAGAGAGAGAGAGAGAGAGAGAAGGGGAAGAGAGAGAGGGGAGACAGGTAGGTGGTGAATAGGAGTGGGAGAGATAGGTGGTGAATAGGGGAGAGGGAGAAAGGGAGAGAGAGAGAGAGAGAGAGAGAGAGAGAGAGAGAGAGAGAGAGAGAGAGAAGAGAGAGAGAGAGAGAGAAGAAAGAGAGAGAGTGAGAGGGGGGGGGAGAGAGAGAGAGTGAGATAGGGAGGAAAGGCTAGAGAGGAGCGGACTATCCCTAAACTGGACTAAATGAAGTGCTTTGTGGACGGTAGAGTACAATAGGGCAAGCTCTCGGCTATAATACAACTCATTCCCGATCCCCTCACTCGAGACAATACCACTTGTTTCCCCCCAATCGATCACCAGTCTTCGCTCTCTCTCCCTCTTCCTCTCTTTCTAATCCTTGTAATCAATTTACTCTGTCGCCTCTACACCCTCTCATCTACTTCGCCAGCTAATTTACCACGAATGAAATCAGCCACTAAGAAACTCAAGATTCATAAAATTGTAGCTTCGGCAATCAATTATACACTTGCAGAGTTACCATGACTGTTGAGGACTCAACCTTCGATCTTTGATGACAGATACTGCTACTGATGTTAGACTCCATTTTTGCATGTGTAAAGTCCTTTTCTAGCAAAGCTTCACATCCGAGTGCATAATTATGCTTAAAATATCTAGAAGGTTATCTAGGAAAAGCAGGAGGCAAGATACACTCAGAGACTATGTAGGCAGGTGCTGTTTTGCAAACTGGGGAATGCACCCTGATTCATATTTGATGTCAAGTGGATTGGAAATACGTACCTACCTGTGTTTCGTCGTGGCCAATAATCACCTGTGTTGAATTTCAAGTAACTCCATTTGCAATGTATTGGAGCATTTTGTACATTACTTTTTGTTGGAGTAGCAAATAAATTGAAAAAGTCTTCCATGTTTGTGATATCGCTTAATCTGTTCGAGAATTGCTCCGACGGTCACTTGAGTTCTTCAGTATATTGAGCATAAACAATATTTTCATATGCAGAAAGCCTGGTGAAATGGTAACTGTTACCAGACAGCATCTGTAACTCCCACAAGCGGATTTTGTTATGAAACACTTTCAAATGGCTGTACAAATAATTTACTAACAGTCCATGTTTTTGAAGTCTCAAATTTAAATAATTCAAATAGCCTTTATAGTCGACTATAAATGCTAAAAAGTCACATATCCATTTTGGCTCACTCAATTGAGATAGTGGTTTTTCTTTTATTAGCATAAAATCTACAATCTTATTTCAAGGAGTTCTTAGACCAATCACCTCCAAAACTGGTTGAACCTTCATTTTAACATGTGCTCCTTTTTTACTACACTCAAAAAACTTTTGGGATAGGCAGTGAGAAGATTACCTTTGAGGTTATCTTCTTGGTTTAGAATTAGTCTAAACATTTCTCTCTCGATGAAGCAAAATTTAATTAGATTCTATTTCCAAACCTCTTCCGACTTTTGAAAAAGTTATGTAAACATCTCCGTGCTGGAAACTAACAGCATTTCTATTCAGAACTCCATGCATAGTTGAGGTCTACAAACTTTATGGGAAATACTCACGTGCACACACAGTTTAATTTTTATATTATTACACCATTTATGCTCGGAGGGTAGTTGAAATCTGAACCTATAGTAACTTAGCTTGAATGAAATTATCAAAGAAAAAAATGACAAAATATCTATGGTGTTTTAGACCTCAAATATTCCATAAATAGGTGGACTACAGATGTTAATAATTTGCAATCCACCTTCCGGCACTGAGGGTGAGAAAAAATTATAAAGCTGACTGGCGTCCCACTAGTCATTGACGACTCCACCAAATTATAATGTCGGAGGTATTTCATTTTCAATGCTACGAGCATTTATACTAAAACGTTTTTATAGCGTATTAACGTCCATGACTTTGAGGTAGAGTCACTTGAAGCTATCCTCGAAGTTGTACATAGATTTCCAGTTAGTTACAAAATAGGTTTGGGAAATTTATTCTTTTCCTCTAACGTTTAAAAACTTCACCCCCACAGCGTGAAAAAAAACAAACAATAAACGACAAATTCATACATATAAAGGGAGACCAAAGGTAAACATATAAGTATGTTACAGGCAAAATTATACTGGTTAGAATCCTAATGGCCATCATGAGTCTAGAAGGAACTGTCTATCCTCGAATTACTTCTGAGGATTAAACAGTTCAAGATTGAGCGTCACAACTATTTCGATGGTTTCACATTATGAAATTACAATTTTTCCATTCTCGAATGCTGACATAACTGAACGGCATTATGTTAGCTGTGTGTTTTTCGTTTCCTTTTCTACTTTATTTAATTGGCCCTACAAATTTTTCTTTCCTCCTTTATAGTCATAATACTATTTTTAACAGATTTTCCTGAAGAGACATCATCTACCGAAACAGCTCACCCGAAGGGATTTCTACAATTGTCCATCTATCTTACCTAAGGGATGAAAAAACGTCCTTTCAAATATATTTGTGTTTTGATGCTCAAGCGGTCACAATTTTAGTTAGGTACTTTCCAATGCCGTTTCATGTAAAACTAAAATCGAGTTCTTTGACGACCGAAATTGGGCCAGGAGGAGAAGGGGTCAAATCAAATACCACCATTCTATCAAAAAATGATAAATAACCAATAAACAAATATTCTACAGTTGTTGTTCTGTATGTTCTTCATCTACCTCGAGTATTAATCAAGGTATTTGCATTTATTTTTTTAGCCTAAAGGGAAAACGTTGTATGGAGCTTACTTGGTACATCTTCACTACTTCGTACTTCAAGTTCTTCACTAATTTATCGCTTAAGCTAAGACGTTTGGGAATAGGGTGAGTATTTTTGGAAGATATGGAAGATGTTATGGCTTTCGATGAGTATAATAAGAAGAAAAGAGTATTATTAATGCTGGGGCTCTCATTCAAGGATGAATAGACTGGCAGAAGGTATTTTGTAATTCTTCTACGAATTGATTGAGTGTAGAGCAAATTAATGGATATCATATCAGCTGATTTCGATGAAATTTGATGATACCCTATATTCAGCTGTTTTCATAGGAATGGCTATTTTCGGTTGTGTTGACGGCTCAATGAGTGGAAGACAGTATATGAAAATGTTAAGTAGCGTAATCTCCTGAAGATGCTTCGGATTAAGTGAAATATGTGGAGATGATTAATACATTGTGTTGAAAAAGAGAAGAGTGTGTATCTATAAAATGACCTCCTGTCCATCTATTCACATAAAAAAAGAGTAGCCTCCGAAAGATCCCAGTCATTACAAAATTAAAAGACATGGAAGACACACGTAGGTGTTTCCACATATTCTGAAAGAAATTTTCTTTTTTTGTAAAAAAAATAGTTTCGTGGCAATATACAGTCACCTCACAGGTTAACGCTGTTAGACAGTATGTACATTACCCATAAACCTCAAGTCCATCAATCAACAGGTATAACAGGTTAGTCATACATCATTACTGGCTTTCTTGTGGCACACTTTCAACTTGTTTACTAGTCGTGTTAAATATTGACTGTTATATTAATATTTCTTATTTTTTGCAATTTGTGTGTGTGTGTGTGTGTGTGTGTGTGTGTGTGTGTCGCTCACATGAGTGTGTATGAGGAAGATATGAGTTTTGGGAAAAAGTCGCCTGTAACAATTAATATTTTATCAAAATTGCACTTTAGATACATATTTAATTTTACCCACCTATTTATTTAATTTTTATTATTATTATTCTGACCAAATATTTGTATATATTCTTGATAGTTCTATGGCAAGGGTCACCAAAGAATAACATTTTCTCGTTCAAAGTTTATTCATACTGCCTTACATGGTTCGTGGTTTATATACCATTACTTTTCATAAAGTAATAAAATTAATTAAAAATTTTTTTTTATAAAATTAATTTAGCAAAGTAATCGATTTGTAGTAAGCTGACTGAACCTACTTTGGGAACTCAGAATCAACGACCTCCCCAGTGAGGACAGCCGCAACGGACGTAAGAGGGATACGAGCGCTTCAGAAATGTAAGTAGAAATCTGTATTTAAAATTTATAAATATATCATGTATGTAGGCGCTTATTAATACTGTATTTAATAAAGAAAATTCATACAGTTTTGCTAAATTAATATTATTATTTTTGGAAAAGGGAGAGCCCCTGAAGAGGTGGTATGTAAACCACCACAAGTATATATATAAAACAATCCAATGATATTTTGTTTAATATTTTAATTGGAAATCCCTAATGTCCAGTGTGACTTTATGTTTCGTTTTTGAGTACTCACATTTGAGTTCTGTAGTTAGTTTTGGATTATATCTTTTTGTGGTGAAAATGCAGTTTATCTTTTTTAACACACTTAATTTGGTGGATCCTTAGATTGGTGACCTCATTCAAAAATTTCCAAAATACTTCATCGGTCATTTCCACCAAGATTGGGGTTTAAATTGTTTTTTCCTTTGTCGTGTTCCATTTCAGTTTGCGTTCATTTCTCTTTATTTTTTTTCCATTTCTGTCTTGTTGTTTTTTCCATTTATGTTTTTTTTTTCCATTTCTGTTTTTTTTTTCATTTCTGTTTTGTTTTCCATTTCTGTTTCTGTGTTTCATTTCTTTTTTGTGTTTTATTTATGTTTTTGTGTTCCTTTTTTTGTTTCCCATTTCTGTTTTCTGTTTAATTTATACTTTCTGTGTTCTATTTCTGTTTTGTGATTATATTTTTATTTAAATTAATTTTGTTTTGCTTTTAATTTGTTCTGAGCCACAGTTGCGTAGTTCCAATAAATGAATAAATATTCAATTCTTGTTCTTATAGATACATTTTGCTTTTTTCCACTTTTTGAAAGAAAAAATTCTTTAAGGGTCATTCAGTTTTACTTGGAAAGTTTCACTTCGTCGTAACCCACATTTTCCCTACTTACTTGGTCTCTGAGTCATATTTCCCTTTCTTTAAGAAAAATAAAATACCTAATAATTAAATCTCAACATTTCTTTAAGAAAATATTTACTATTTTGGTGTACTAGTGTATAATGGACCTTTCCAAGCGGAGAAACTGTGACCAGCCGTACCAATAAGTGGAGTTCGCAGTGTTTTTCTTTCCAAAGTATACGGTCCTTTTGGCACTTCTCACCCAGGTAGTGCCTTGATTCCTTTTTAATTCATCTGCCCACCTCCTTCTTTGCCTTTGCCTGCCTCTTCTTCTCTTCATACCTAGTGGCACCCACACAGTTCAGGATCCTGGTCAGTAACTTTCACTTTACAGGATAATAGTTTGATTAATAAATAACTTTAATAAGTTTTTACAAATTTGATGATGCTTTTCATTCAGGCGAATTACCAAAAAATATTGAATTCAATTTTGGTCAGCTTTATGTTTCTTTAATCCTCTTATTTCTGTCGCAGCGTTTAATTTCGTAGTTTACTATACTCATTATCCGAGAGTCACATGAGACAAGCTGTGCCATCCAACTCATTATGGGTATTTATACATGTTGCATATATATATATATATATATATATATATATATATATATATATATATAGAGAGAGAGAGAGAGAGAGAGAGAGAGAGATTTCATTGAAATATTGAATTTTGAACAGGGTCTCCATAACGGGTCAGCTTCCCATATTCATTGTAATTGGATCACCCGTTATCAATAATCCAAATAGATTCTATTTCTATCTTAAAAGATTCTTTTAAAATAGTTGTTGGCATTTCAAGGGTTTTTGAGTCTTATTATAATCAGCTGTTTTCTTCGGGATTACGCCCGTTGCCCCATATGAGAGTCCACATTAACTCTCCATTTCAGGACATGGTACTTGTCTCCAATATTCCCTACTGTAATGCTTTTTTTTTGTCTCTCTCTCTTGATCAACTTAAACTGACAGATAAAGGCCTGCTTTCTTTGACTCTAAGATCTAATATATGTCCTGATTTTCCTTTTGGTTTTATTATAGTAATAGCTGAACTTTTCTCGGAACCATCTTCTGATAGGCAGATAACGTCTTGAAATATAACCTTGTTTAGGTGATATATTTCAATAGTTGTAAGAATATTGCAGTGTGGACTTGGAGATGACTTCAACTTGGCATTATCTCTTCCCACTGGCAAAATCCAACGTGATAAGGAAGGAGTTCGTGTTCGCTGGAATGTCTCTTGTTACTTCCAGAAATTAAGAGAACTGGCACTAAATTTACATTCAGGATTGCACCTCAGGTCCGTTCAGAGGAAGTTAGACCGTTATTTCAATACATTTACGAGTTACAGGCTTTCTTTCCGCTCAATATTTGAACTCCTTTTCCTTTTGCAGGGAGAGATGGCCACTCCTCAATGCCGACCTGTGGTAAAATTCAAAACTTGAAGAAATTCCTATTGCTCCTAGTAAATCTCATGTTTCTAGAACAAGATGAGAGAAGACGTAGTTCTCTGGAGACCTAGATATATCTATGGTGTAATTTATTTATGATGTGTTGCGAAAGTGCTTCCTAACTGAATAATCCTAAACATCTAAAATTTCTTCTGGTTTAGAATTCTGATGCACATACCATCTTGACACATAAACTCATCAAGTACAATACCATACAAAACGGAACTTGGCCGACGGACAAACCAAAACTTTTACTCAAATTCAACAAGGGATTTAATGCATTTATTCAAGAACTGGACACCATTTTGTAGATCAACACCTACTGTATATAGACATATGTAATGATTACATATGTTGTTTTTTTCATGCTCTTTTTATTTATTGTTTTTATAATATTTATAATTAAGTATTGTATACGAAATACTATGTAATCTTTGAAATGTGTGTAGTATCCAAAGGATGGAGCACACAAAATTTAAATAAATTCCCACGTTAGAGGGATACTCTGCGTGGAAAACATGGTACCATCCTAACACAACTCTAAACAATGTCAATTGTTTTATCAAGAAAGAGGAGATTCAGGCCATTGAGCGGAGTATATTGCAGAAGAAACATGAGAATATATTGATTTAATATGTTCACTTTTTGGTAGAATATTTCAGTTGGCAGCTGTTGTTATTTTACTTCTCGATGAATGAGTTAATAATAATACTTCCTTCAGATATATTATCGCTTGATCTGAGACTTTCTATCTTCGTGTCATGGGATAGTTTGTAGAACTAACGTAGCTCATTGACAGTAAACTATATATTTTGTAAATGGAACTAATGTTAATGTTTTAATTGTTGTTACAGTTTAAAGCGTTGTCCATACCTTTTAAATGCATATGCCTAATTCTGGAGAACATTTTTGTAACATCAAAGGAAACAATGCAGAAATCTCCCTAGATTTCACACCTAGAGATTATCACAGCGTAAGAGCTACCTAGGACGGCAGGGACTTTGCGGATGTAATCAGAAAAACTTTTGTAATTGATTTACCTACTATTTTTATCGCTTGACTTATATATGTAGGTGGCTCTGTTTTTTTCGGATATCAGAAATTACATTCCACTTCTACATATAATTAACAGTACGTACATATTATAGTTTTATAGCATCATAGGCTGTGTTACGGTTTTGACGAAAATACTACATACAATACGGTCTGGGGATGTGTGAATAAAATAGCAGCGAAATCAATGTCTTTATTAGAAAAATATTTTTTTTAGTTTCCAGACATTCTATATAATTATCAAGTTAGCAGTCGTTTTCCTTCAAAGTTAATTTTTAATCAGAATCGTCCATAGTGTTGCCATCTACGTTACACGTGAAATCGTCTTTTGAACCATTGAATATTTGTTACACTATTACTTTTGTCATCGATAATAGTAGAAATGATGAGCAATTTATACTGATTTTCATCTGATTCTTCTTTTTATTAGATCATTGGTCTAGGAATAAGCGAAGTCATCTGGATTCCCATGTTTATTTGGTTGATCTTGTAGCATTTGCTGGCTGAATCAACTGGATGATTCATTTACCCAGAGCAGCGGATGCCAAGAAAATCCGAGATTATAGGTGAATTTAAAAGCTCTGCTGTTGTTTTGGATAAAGTTGATGGAATTTAGCTTCCCTATTTTTCATTTTAGTATCCTCTGTTTCTTTTTAAACGATTTTACTTCCCTAGCTAGATCCGCTCACATTGCTAAGTAATTACAAATATGTGTATATAAATCGACTGATATGCACATTTTTCAAATCATCCAAAAATAAAATTTTTCAAAATTAATATGTCGTTCCACTCGGTGTGCAACTCAAGAATTTCACCTCTGAATTATCCCAACTAACTATAACTGCATTTTTTTTCTTCTGATCACAGCTATCTTTATTAAAAAGTATTAACTGTTAATATTAGCTATATTGGAAAATATAATTATAGATCATTATAATGGTATTTTTTGTGTATTGTGAGTTGCAAAATCGAATCATTTTATGATGAGATTCGTATCATAATTATCCTCCTACACATTCCTATTTAGCATCATCCGACAATAGATATATATTGTAGTATTTCAATAAAGGAAAGATATTCAGAATTATTTTAGGGGAGGATTTCTAATAATCATTCATACGTTTATTTTTCAGGAACGAACTTATACGCAGAAGTCCTTTTTTTCTGTTTAATTTGTATTCAACCCTTGATCTTCAATGCATGTTCGATTATACATTTTAAACTGAAGAAATTTCTTGAAAAGACTTGATTATACAATTTGCGGTGTTATTTTTATGAATCTGATCTATCAATAGTCTTTATTATTCGCTTTTTGAAGGGTTTTTTTTTTAATTCTGATGTATCTTGATAACTTTTCCAGTCAAGATACACCAGAATTAAAAAAAAAAAACCTTCAAAAAGCGAATAATAAAGACTATTGATAGATCAGATTCATAAAAATAACACCGCAAATTGTATAATCAAGTCTTTTCAAGAAATTTCTTCAGTTTAAAATGTATAATCGAACATGCATTGAAGATCAAGGGTTGAATACAAATTAAACAGAAAAAAAGGACTTCTGCGTATAAGTTCGTTCCTGAAAAATAAACGTATGAATGATTACTAGAAATCCTCCCCTAAAATAATTCTGAATATCTTTCCTTTATTGAAATACTACAATATATATCTATTGTCGGATAATGCTAAATAGGAATGTGTAGGAGGATAATTATGATACGAATCTCATTCTGTTTAATTTGCAGAATGATCATTTTGATTTTCAGAAATAAGTAGAAAATGCATACTGTTTGTGTGGAAGTGTAAAGAACCTAATGGTACATTGAAAATGGTAATTTGATTTTTCTATTATATGGCATAAAAATAGTGCTTGAATCTCTGAAATCATCCATTTTTATTAGAGAGTTTTGACCATTTTTCTGTCATAAAACACATGTATTACATTTTTAAGGCTGCTAGTGATTACTACAAGAACTGGACCAATACAGACTCCAAAAGATGTTTTTACACAAATGAATATAAAATGGTATAACCAGTAGTTAGTGAAATTAAATATTCGGTCTAGCATGGCGTGGCAGACTAACACTTGTTGCAAATTAGTTCTGACCAGGCTAAGGATTGAGCACACGTTACTAAATTATTCAAAACTAATAGAACGGACAGACGGTCCAACCGTAGCTACGATCAATGAATAATCACTTATTGCAAGATCAATTGATGGAATAGCTATTAAACTTTTCTTTTTAAATAATATATATTGTTCACTTTTGGAGGTTTGAGAAAGAGCAAATTTTTAAAATTATTCCAAGTTAATTAAATTGGTAAATACCCTTTTAAGAATGATTATTTTTTTTTTTTTTTAAAAATAAGACAGTCATTCTTTAATTCAATAACATTTCCAATGAAGGACTGTTTGTGAATGAGCCTGTGTTCACATGTTGATAGGCGGACATTCTGAAAGCAGGGAGGGTTGTTACCCCATCTGACCCTGGGTCTTGCTGACTGACCCTTCTATAACGGTCCTCTTGGATCTCCATTAGTAGAACGACAAGGATTGATGGTCATCTTGGCCAGTTCTAATGGACTCGGCAAATAAATATCAGCTGCAGTAGTCATTTATGATTTATCTCCTACACCTACAACAGAGAGACCTCAATGGCCGGCGGTTTACTCCAAAACATGAACGGACTTTATTTGATTGTCCAGTTTCATCTATGGCCTTCAGTGATGGATTAGTCGGGGAAAAAATGGCGGACCTTGCTCAGATGTCTAATGGAAAAGAGTAATGGTACCAATGAGTTGTCTGACGTAATAATAGCTCGATATCAATGTCACTCGTCGAGCTTTCTTTTGGGGATTGGTGGTCTCGTTTTTGGAATACAGGCTGATGAGTTATAGCAGAGAGAGAAAAGAAACAGTACATAAACAGAAAACCAAATGAATTAACTTACTTACAAAATAACATATTATCCTCCATGTTCTACCTCTTTGTAAGTTATTAATTCTAAACTTTGTTCTAGGTTTCGTCAATTGTTAACACAACTATTTAATTTTGCTGAACTGCATTAGCCATTTTTCTTATTGCATTTATAAGTTTTGTAAATTATTTAAATAATTTACGAATTTTCTAAAAGATAATTTAAAGTTATTTTTCACCATTATAATATATCTTAAAAGGTCAGCTAGATCTGCCCATCAATTCTCTTTGTTAATATAGACCTTTAGATCAATAATAGGGCAATAGGAATTTATTCGGTGAGAAAATCATTAAATTTATTAGCATTGTGAGTACTTCGGCTGTCTGCTCCAGCGGTTGGAATTTTCGTTGTTCTGCAAATTTTCGATGAAAATGCGTCCATCTTCGTCAGGCAATTAATTTAAATTAATTGCCTGACGAAGATGGACGCATTTCCATCGAAAATTTGCAGAACAACGAAAATTCCAACCGCTGGAGCAGACAGCCGAGGTACTCACAATGATAGTACTCTCCAGCGATGCAGCCTCAAAAATAAATTTATTAGTTCAGAAATTTCACCCAATCTTGAAAGTTTTAGCTTTTTGATCATGATTATGATGATCCAGAAGAAGTATACTTTTTGTTCAACCAATTACATCTTAAGTAACTAGTAATATATTTTTGCTTTACATAATTCATTTGTCATAAATTACAATAGACACGAAAGCTCTTACAATACAATAATGCTTCTGTAGGAAGTTGCTACAGTACTTCATTGTCAGTAATGAGCATAAAATGAAGACAGACGAAGAAAAGGTTCTAAGAGAGATGTCGGTCACAGTTCAAATTGAAAGACAGCCAGCCGTAACGCGAGCTGGATAACTGTTTTTACATCTGTTCCATCTTCTAATTGATTCCTGTGGCAGAGCATAGAGTAGCGGTACCCGTGAACTGGGCCGTGACGGTATCTGTGATCAGTCACGGCTACTGTCCCTCACAATGGGCGGAGAGTCATCGCGGAATGCCCCGCTGAATGGTGGCTGTCGCTAAAGCAGATCCTCCCACAGGGCAAAGGGTTTCTTCTATCCGACCGCTTTCTTCTCCAATCACATGTCAGAGATGTAGGAGGCTATTCGGTGACCAGCGTTAGTCGCAACTTCCTTTACCTGTGAAATGTACATAGAAGCATGATGTCAGCAGTGATCATATGATTTTTCTGATAATGGTATTCTCTAGGTCATGGAGAGCTCGGTCAGCTTTGATGAAAAATGAAAATGCATTTATTCCTCTTGATACTCATGCGATCCTTTTCAAGGATTCAGAGCTTTTCATCTTTTGAATTTCCTCACTGAAATCGTGGAGGGGAAAAAAATAGGATGTACATGCTGTTATAGCAAGGGAATGAAACCTGAAGTTAAGCACTAAATTATGCCTATATATACGGCTAAAACACTACACAAACAGAACAGAGCATGTAAGGTTATTGTTCTAAAGCACAAATAAAAGGTTTAAAATGTCTAATAAGAATGTGTCTCTTTATTCTTCAACTCGTGACTCTAAAACGAAAGCCTATCTTATGAATCTACAAAACATATGTTTTACACCTAACCTACATCTTACAATTCCAAAGATATATAAATATAACAATCTTTCATTATAATATTCACTCCCTAACAGTTATATATGTGTTGTTATTTTACTCCTCGATGAATGAGTTAATAATAATAGTTCCTTCAGATATTTTATCGCCTGACCTGAGATTTCTATGTTCGTGTCATCGGATAGTCCGTAGACCTAACATAGCCCATTACAGTAAACTATATATTTCGTAAATGGAACTGATCTTAATTCTTTAATGGTTATTACAGTTTAAAGCGTTGTCCATCCCTTTTAAATGCATTTGCCTAACTCTGGAGAACATTTAACATCAAGGGAAACAATGCAGAAATCTATTTTCAATAATTTTGCTGAAAGGTATTGATTATTGATGGATATGTGTAAAACCGTCTTGGTTACAAAAAAGAGGTATAAACAAAGAGACAAAGAGAGTTTAACTGGATAATGACTATTGTTTGTCAGCTTATGAATACTGCTGATGGATAGTACTTTTTCAGTTTTGAGTGGAGTTCTGGCCACTCCTCCTAAGTTTGTAGTCAGTCTTCTGCAGGTAGCGTCAGACAGACACTTTCCTGCAATCTTCTTTCCTTAAGTTTCAGTAAAAATCTAAACTTCCTGTGTATGGTGAAGCGACTAGGCTTTTCCTGCAATTAAGACAACCATTCCAAATAGTCCTAATGAGTCATTTCGCTGAAAAGAATATCAATGAATGAGTAGTATTATTGTCCCTGGGAATAATTATGAAGCTCTTCCGATAAATTGTAATATGAATGTACAACGTCTGTTAATTCTACAACCATTACGATGAGCTGTGGAGAATATTCCACTGGTGTTTCATGTAATTTGATGTTCATTGGTGTTTAATTCATAATTTGATGATACAGCCAGACTCAAATAGTAATATCAATCCTGTATTCTATGGTACAACCACATATGCGTGATATACCGGGTTCTATAACGACTGGGTACTACCTCGTATGCGATATAAGTCGTATATCTTATAAGATGAAAGTAGGATTCAACACCGACTAGGTATTTCCTCACATGCTCGATGTGTCGAGGTATATTTCATGGGAGCGACGCCAGTGCAACAGACACAAAGTGAGGTTTAATGAAAACGTTTCCATACTTATGACTAACATTATCAAGGTTTACAGACTTGTACAAGAGTTAATATTTATACTAAATGTTGGTTGTTTTAGTTAACTTCCGATGCTTCAAAATAAACTACTCATACTCTTATTTTTGACGTGCATTACGACAGGACCCTAAGCGATTATAAGCAAGATTAAGAAGTAGAAGAAGCACATCGTATCTGATATTTTCAAACAGATACCAGAAAACCGGTGGGACGTTGAATACTATGTGAACGCCGCTTGACTCAAAAACAGCTTATGATTCATTTGACAGATGGTATTTCCAAGGAATCTTGTCGAAATGTCAAGAGCGTAAATGAATGGACTCTCCTGCTGAATGTTGCTACTAGACGAGTGCTCAGTATACAAGGTTATGTCAGATTTGAGACAAGGGGGTCGCTGTTCAACTTGGAGGAGGTAATACAATAGATTTACAAAGAGAATGAGGGAGCATGGAGACAAGAAGCACAAAGTCTCCATCTTTTTTCACTAGTTCATTGATAGCAGCGGGAAAAGAGATAGACTTACAATGAGATAAGACGAAGTATAATGTAGTGAGCCGTCACCTACATCTCGATAGGAGCTCCAGGATAGGGGACCTTCTCTACTCAAAACTATCGTAAAAAACTTCAAATACCTCAAACTCTAGTAATCTCTAACAACCGAAAGCTTACTGAACTCAACCTCCGAATACCTAGTGCCAACAGAGCTATCTTATTTATGAGTTTTATTATTTGTTTCTCGCCTCATACGATCAAGGGAAATTTCAAGAGCGTTAAAATTAAGGTTCTTTGACTCCGTGATATTTATGTCAGACATGGGCGTTCACAGATACTCTGGAGACGAAGTTTAAAAGTTTGAGCGTAAGGTTATTTCAGCCGTCATGGCATTTAAGTGGAATGGTGACTTTAACTGTGAAAATGGAAGACAAGACAAGAGATTATTTCTGAACAGAGACAGTCGATTCACAAGTGAGACGTGTTGCAAGAAGTAACTCAACCGGCTCCCTATAGAAGACAATGAATGCGACAATGACGGGTGCCTGGCCATGAGGAAGACAAGATGGGATGTGTTGAAGGACTATACGCAGTACTGGAAAACCATCGTTCAGGATAGTTTGAGATGGAGAAGGTTGGCAATGGTGGCTCAAGATCTCCGAGGTCTGTTAAACAAAAAATAAATTATTTTTGTTATTACTTTACGTATCTTTATGCTATCCCAGAATGTCTAATAATATTGATGCTTTCGACTATTTTTATAAAAGCCTGAACTCTTTTCTAAAGGGAAATCTATGTAGTGAATATGTTTTATTTACCTGCAGGTTATCATTATATTTTAACCAGGTTGGAACTAAGGGCTTTACTTATCGATTTTCTAATAATTTCTATTGTCCATGCGTGAATCAAACTGACAATTATTCTTTACGAAAAAAGGATAAATAACAATGGATGGATTAATACGTTATTTTTATTATATCAGATAAACAATAACACATTCAACTTTTAATCAAACTACTTAGCATGCGTGGATAAAAGTGACTTTTTTTATACAGAAGGAAATGTGCCCTTAACATTGTTGAAATTGTATAAGAAACTTTCTGGGAAGCAGACTTTTACTCTACTTTTTCCTGGTTCTTAATAATACGAAGAAAAAAAACTGATATAATCATATAATAGCAACTCTCAGTACAACAAATCTTTTGTAGTCGAGCTATAGGGGGAAAAATTTTTTCCAATACTCGCGAACAAACCCAACCCCCCACACATCTATTATATTTCTTGTATAACCTTCAAGAGAAGGTGAAAAGCTCTGACGGCTGACAAAAGGGTTAGTACTTTGGGCGGGGCTGTCCCCCCTCCCCTGGGAGAAAAAGAAAGATGCTATGGTCGGGGTTCCTTCAATTTCCGGGGCGGGGAAAGAAGGGAAATTCGAATGGTTGGCATTGTCCAACTGGGATTGTTGGGACAATGGACCGCCACTAGGAGGGTCAGAGATAGTCGGAGCAAGAGTCACTCAATTTCCGAACGCTCCTACACTCAACTCTCCAGTTTAGGAAGGAAAAGATAGCTGCTTTCACCAAAAATTCATTCCTTTCTACAGCTATAAACTACATTTCTATTACCTCCCCCCCCCTCCTTTTTTTCATGTCAGCCTTCTATGATTATGAATAAGTGATATTCCCTATGCCACTGGAAATCTTCTCGTTAATTAAGGAGGCTGTTAACTTTCTAGTATTCAGAAAAATTTAAGAGTTACTATTTACTTTTTAATATCAAAAAACATGACAAGAAAACAAAAGACAAATCTTAATTACGTGATGATCTGATTACAAAAGCACGTGTGTGAAAAGATATTATCAAAGATAATGTTGATCATATATTTATGTCTTAAACAATGAGTGGTGACATAACCTGTCAACAAAAGCGAATTAAATACCCCTGCTGCGCACTCAGCAAAATTGCGCTCTCAGCAAAATTGTCTCTATTCACCACATTCAATATTTTAATATTTATAAGGATTTTCACTAATAGCACATGATAACACCCGCAATATCAGGCTTATCAGAGTGATACTCAAAATTAAAATGTTTGAAGATGAAGTGAAATATAGTGTGTTTGTCTTCCACAAAGAACCATCCTTTCTTTTCATAGGAATCAAGAAACAAGATTGTAAATATCTATCAAAGAAAAGAATAAGATATCTAAAGAGTAGGCTGATTTGTGTAGTATCCATAAAATTAATAAATGAAACTGAAAAACAAATTAAATAGAATTTAAACTCGTCCGATGTACGGTCTTTAGTAAACCCCCACTCAAACTCATGTCATATTAACAATACGCAGCTGTATTATGAAGGGCTTTATTTGAAGTATATTCCTCTCATTAAATTTTTACGTTTTGAGATAAATGCAAATAAGTGACTCACGTGAGTATCTGCTTAGATGTATTAATGTATAAGTGCTTAATACCTATTTTGGGAAATGCTGTCTGTGTGAGTGTATGTGTTTTGTATGTAATGTTCACGAACTCATGTTTTAAAAAAATAGAGGTAATAATATCCTTTATTCTCCTTAAGCTCTGTATTCAATGTCAAATAGATATCCTGTTATCTTCATCCAAAACAAAACGACTCTCATGGTTTCCCTCAGACACACTTTTAAACAAGGAATAGGTATTTTTTGTTGAAGAAAGATTGAGAGATTAGAAAGGCCTTGCTCTGAAGTTGGGGATATTTGAAAGACATTAGAGAAGGCGGCTCGCTGAAAGGGCTCGTGTCCACAAAGAGCCCCATTGTGACTCGCCGGCTAAAAAATAATTTGATGACTCTGCTAGAAACAGTTTTACAGCTTCATTAGCTACAATGGCATCTCCTCCATTTCCTAGGGTATAAATCAAACTGACGCCGGTGACTGATATCTCACCTTCGCCTTGCAAAGGTCTTAACCTATCTTACAGTGTTGAGCTGAAGAATGACCCTGCTTCAGTATTTTAATAATATTTTCCTTGAGGCAAATCAGGTACTAAGGTTGTACTCATTTTCAAATAAAAAGTCCGTCACATATTGTGGCTCACATTACCCTCAGGAAGGTTTACAACAGGTAAAATATACATACTGGTAACACCACCGTGAATGTTAAGGGAATAAATACAAACAGCAATAAGAAATCTTTCAGTCAATATAGAAGTTAGTAATATCTACAACGGTAAGTGTCTGAGTTGCATATAAACAGGACAGCAAACTTGGCAGCGCTCAATAAATAGAATTATTCTAGATAGGAAAGATGAGAATTAATAAAATATATCTGAATATAATATATTAATTTCGTTGAGAAATAGTTACAGTAGCTAGTGGAGTAATTTGAAATGAATCAGAATAATTTCATAATTTCAACCTCAATCACTCAGATTTTAGAATTCCAAGAACAAAAGAAGGGGGGTGGGGTCAACAGAAAGTATTTGCATTATCTGGGATAATAAAGGTTTGTTGAAAACAATATTTGGTATTTAACCTTTTGATGAAGTGGTTAATGGCATAACAGCTTATTATTAATATGACACTAGTAGGAGTGGGGGTTTACTGAAAGCTATAAACTAACTATAAAATCCAAATATCTCGGTTAATACTCATTACACGGGAACTATCTATAGAACAATATTTATAAAACATTATATTTTCAATAAAATTAGTTCTACACAATTTTTCACTCTTACGTATATTAACGGAGATATTTCGGTTTTTCGAAAATTCTCCTCTGAAACCCCCCCCCATTCCCACTTGTCCAATTTCAACCATTAATGAACTTAATCTTTTTTTTTTTTTTTTTACATAAAACGATTAAATATTAAGTTTGGTAACGTCAATCAAAAATTGCGACCGCTAGATCGTTAACAAACAAATTTTATATATATATATATATATATATATATATATATATATATATATATATATATATATATATATATATATATATATATATGTGTGTGTGTGTGTGTGTGTGTGTGTGTGTGTATAAACGCACTAGCTTTTTTTTTTTGTTTAATCGTGACCAAACTCGATATTTAAAGGTTTTATGCAAATCTAAAAACCAAGCTCGGCTGAAGTCGGACCAGTGGGAGGGGGCGGGTTAGAGGGTGCATTTCGAAAATTTGAAATATTACCGTTATTATATCCCGTATGGGAAACATTGTATAGAACCAATCTAATTAAACTTTTTATTGATTATAAATGTTGTTAACTTTGATATTTACATTTTTTAGTTACCAGCTTTCATTAAATCCTTCTAGGAGTTCAGAAACTGGTTTGATACTTTCAGGAATCGAAACTAGCGTTTGTCGTTGATCGTGCCCACATCTTTAGTCAGTGACGTAGAATAACTTTCAATAGAAGGAATCAATCACTTTAGGCATCTCAGTTTCTATGATAAAAACACAGGTCAGCAAGCAACCTGATTCTCAATATCTATGCAAAACCCTTCCGTGTGATTTTGAGATCCATATTACAAAGAAATTGCTTGTATTACTGTATGTGATATTTCCTTTTGAATTTTTAGCGACTCTGAAGTGATTCAGGTTGTGAAACCGCAAAGATATACATTTGAATATTTCAGCTATTTATTAACCATTAATATCAAATGAATCTATCTCTAGAGAGAAAGTCACAAGTAAAAGATAAGAGTTCAAATCAGGCGGATTGGGTTCTAGGCGAGTCTGCATCTCTTGAGAGCATTCATCACCACGCCTGCCAGGTGCAATTTCACAAACATAATTATATAACTAGTATACAAATTAGATGTCTAATGCTTAATTTTGCTCAGAGCTGTGAAATCCTGTTATTAATGGGGCAGAGAGCTCAATGTATTTATGTATATTTGGTATACGAATACGGACCGGATGTAAGGTCCCGTGAGTTTAGAAATGACCGTATATTAGTAAGCTGAATGTCAGAATAATAATTTGAATTTACTTTATGAGAACAATGTTCTACATACATTCGAACTCTTTGAATATTCCAGGGCAAACAACCTAAGGATAGAGAATAATTTAAATTTTTACAAATTTATGAACTGAGTTTTTCCAGACTTAAATTATACTTTTGACTCTGATGACTAATTTGTTTTTGGGCATCATATTTTAACTCAACATTTAAAAAAATGTTCAAAGATCATCTATATAATGACGAAACTTGTTAACGAAAATATATCATAATTATGGAATCAAAGAAAAATAAATAAAATATGCAATGGAACCATGAAACCCTGACTATATGCATCATACACTATTTTAGTCAGATTTGAAAATCGAAAAGAAAAAAAAAAAAGAAAAAAAAGGCACTGAAAAATATATATTTCAGCTCGTATTATTGAAAGTATTTAAAAATGTTTGCTAAAAAACAGAACACCATGATAACCTATAAATTTGAAACCAAGAAAAATGAATGGAATTATATTTTGTATATATTAACATTTGATTATTCATTATGGGTACCTAACCACTTTATAAACAAAGTTACTTGAAGAAGAATTAAAAATCAACAAGGAAGTTTATGTTATGATTGTATGCTGATTTAACCTTAATATCAATTACTTTCATTTTTTAAATATTGATATGAATAATATATTTAATTAAAAGACATATATACATATATTGCAATGCTTTCTTTTTTTTTTATATATGAGATATGATAATTTGTATTAGTTGTTAAGAATGGTCTGTACTTCGTAAAGACATTATAACACTGAGGTGTTTGTGTTTTATACTATTTATAAAATCCATTCTTAAAGCTATTTTGTGGGCTCAACCAGTTTTGATGATGTTATTATGCTTTTACCTCTTGTATTTATTCAATCCATGGGAGAGAAAAATACTGTAATTACCTTTTGGAGGCGTCATTTTCGAGTTTGAAAGTAAACATTAAAATATTTAGCAGGAAAATAATTGATAAGCGTGGGTTGCCTGAAGACAGGAGAGGTTTACGTTTTGTTCTCTCCTTTAATAATGTAATGAATAAAACAAGGAAAGTACAAACAAAAAGGAAGTTATAGCTGTTGAAAACGCGACGACGGCTGAGAATTGTAATTAAAATGGGGGAAGACCGTTTGTTCAACAAATAACTGAGAAGCTCAGAGAAAAGGTGGCTTCCCTTTCATGCCGCTTTTTATATTTATAAAGGCTAGCGGCATATGCTTGTCGCGAAGTATAATGCACAAGCTATAATTAGCTAGAAATGTAAGAATACAGCAGGTATAATTGCTGGTTGTGGCTCTTGTGTGAACTAGCTGGACGAAGCATTAATTAAGCACTATTCCACCATATGCCGTTCCGTTTTGGACGCTTTCTCTTCACTATTGTTCCCAAATTCTGGGGGGATTAAGTCGTACATTAGTCTAGCCTCAGGCAGCAGACATGATCGGCTGCTCATGGTTCTGGAACCATATGAATCTAGAGGGAAAATGAAAACTAATTTGAGTTGGTATTCTGGCTGGTGGAAGTGACTTCTAATGTAGGTAGGATGACAGAAATGGTTAAGTTTCCACTGTATCATTTTATTAAAACGACAGAGTGCTTTCGACGCAGTGCATCATCATCAGTACAACAAACAACAACAAAAAGAAAAACAAAAAGTCAAAAGCACAAATAACCCATTTAATATTCATGTTACAGAAAAATTTATTGATTAGTAATTGCTTGACTAATAATAACATTAACAACATGGCTTTGGCACATATTTGTATATTATTTTTCCATATCATACTTATCAAAACGCGGTTTCCTGAATTAAAAAAAAAGTCCGCAGGGGCTGCGTAAACTAAGCAGATTTTCCACGTGAAGATTTACAATAGAGAAATCTGCCTAATAATAACGGTAGTAATAAGGAATCTCTAAATCTATTCACGAGGGACGAACAGATACGGAAACGGCCGTACTAGCCCCCGGCGAAAAGTCCCGAACATCGCCGACTCTTGCCAACCACACACAAAATACAAATGCAAATATCTCGGTTAATATTCAAGATACAGAATAAATGTATAGAACGTTATTTATAGTAAATTTAATTTGCAATAAGATTGATTCTATACAATTTTGCATAATAACGGAGATATTTTGAATTTTCAAAAATCCCCCCCTCTAAACCCCCTCATACTGGTCCAATTTCAGCCATTAACGAACTTGATCTTTCTTTTACATAAAACGATAAAATGTTGAGTTTGGTAACGATCAAACAAAAATAGAGCGTTAACAGACAAATATATATATATATATATATATATATATATATATATATATATATATATAATTTTGAACGGGCCTCATTTTCGTCCTCTCCTGGGTAGGATCGATGGACATTTGAAGAAATTTTTAAAAAATCGCGTCATGAGTACGATCTCAATAGTTGATTTCCCTTAAGGGAAATCTGCTAAAATACCCAATAAAAAATTGCGCTTGATTTTATTGGATTGAGCTCAACAATGTTTGCAGATTATGCGAATTGCACAAAACCGCTCGATTGGATTAGATAAATACTAATTCGATTTTTAATAATAAATGTCAATCATCAGGAAAAAAAATATTCTTTCTCAATATTATCCTTCTGACTTTCAATCCACACGGCAAGAGAAAAAGAGCCAAGGTATTGTTATTTTCCAGCTCCTTGCTCTAGTGATAGAGGTTACTTCTGTTTCTGCTAAATTTGACGGCCCTTAGGTCATCTTCAACTGGCAACGTCGTCACTTTCTGAATAATTAAAAGGTTTAGGTGGAAGAACCTAAATATAACCTGTCAAGACCGATTACCGACCTACACCTTTAAAGTATTTAGGTCGCGACCTAGTTGCCAACTATGAAAATGGCCGGTACGTGGTTGAAAATTAGCAAAGAGAATGAGAAAATCCGACCCATGGAGTAGATAGCCAGAAAAATAAATAAACACTAACTTTCTTTTTTATTTCTTAACTATGGAACACATCAGGAAGGTAAGTTCCAAAGTTCATAAAGTTTTTAATATCAGTTCCTCAGGTTTTCAAATTCATCCAAAGTCAATAATTTGTAAATTTAGCCAAATGGATTAAGGCGTTTGCCGAAATCTCATTTGGAAAACCTGGATGGAGTGGATGATTCGAGTCCAACCTGAGGAATAGGAATTTCCTTAGGGACGAAGTAATTATTCAAAATTCTTAATCCCACTGTGTCTAGAAATGGATGGTAACCTGTGTATATCCTCTCCCAATTAGTCTTAGTAGCACAATATGGTCGTTAATAAATAACACATTTCCAAGAACAGCTAAATTGTAAATACCGAGTTGTATTATTCAGCCTTCAATATTATTTTGCAAGTACATACAACCAATATGCTACGTTTGCTATTCGGGATGGGTAATCACTCTTCTAGCCAGACTGGGACTAAGGATTTTATTTATGGAGTTACCATTTATGGACCACTAAATATATTTCTAGTTCCCTCGGTTTGTTTACAAAGTGCATTAAGAAATCCCGCTTAAACACGCGATGTGTTAGCCAGATCAGCTACAGTAAATGTACCTTTCTCGGTAAAGCTGAGCAATTTGTCAAAGGTGCCAGAAGCAACTAGGAAGACAATCCAGTCGCGTGTAAGTAGCCAAGCAGTAGCCTTAGGCGTGTAAATATTTTGCAGTGGTGCTCATAAAGCCATCGTTGCCAGACCGGTCCGGCTGGTTTTGGGCTATGCCCAGTGGCACTAAAGCTCTTCTTACAAACACAAAACCAGATCAGAGATGTGTGTTGCTTTTTATAAGGGGATTTAGCCATACTGTTTCTTTTCATCCTTAGAATTACATTATTATTTAGATTGGGATTTCCTTAACATCATTTCATCAAATGACTAATGCTTTTGTGTCGTCGTAAAGTGAAATTGGTTTCGGTGATAACACCCCCTAAGTGTATTGCAATATGTAATAAATTATTGTATTTAAAAATATTGACCAGCGAGTTAAGTTTGTAAAATCCTTTATATCCTACTTCAGTTTATAAGCTATTGGTGTGGTTGGATAAAGGAAACATGAGAACACCTAAATTTTTTAGGCTTATTGTCATATGTAGAGGTTGTCCCGAATAATTTTATCATTAAAATGTCAGAAGAAAACGTTGATACTTCAGTTTGCTGCTCTTAAAATGACACGAAATATGTCGCCATTACTGCTTTGTAGAACAAAAAAACTGATTTTATTTTTCGTTACTTGGAAGCCGTAGGGAGTCCTGCTTCAAAGCAAGTAAATTAAAATATTGAGCTACATTTTCCTTTATTTCATTGTGCTTACTTGAATGATTTTTTTTAAAATTTGCTATGCATTCTTTGTTTGTTTATATTTTTTTCATTTATTTAGTGTTCATAATTGATTTTTGCTGGTAATGGATCGTGTAAATTCATTTAAATGTATTCAACAACACATTTTATATTCCAAAGGAATGGAACTGGTAAAGAAAATAAACTACCCTAGTCTAAGGAGACTAGATTACTGAAAACAATAAATTTTGATTTACCTCTGGGTAAGGTATCTGATAACTAAATATGTTAATTATGTTGTGAATTAAATTTTATTATGATTATAATGCACAAGTTGTTTATTCTTTTTAAGTCTGTTAAGAAGAGGGTGTGGGTTAATTAAGCAGATTTCCCAAGTTTAAAAAGGACCCCTACAAGTTTTAATATCACATTCCGTCCCAACTTCTCCTGTAATAAGGGACAAATGAAACCAGGAAAATCAACAGTAGCCGTGCGGGCTTGCTCAAGGTAAAACGCAAAACATATAATACAATTAACATCTGCTAAATTTCAGTTAGGAAAAAAATGTATGGAACAACACTTTTAGATATGATTTCCCAACAGTATTAAGTGAATAAAACGTTTTAGTACGATCGATATAAATGTATTCATTTCACCAATAACGGAATTGATACTGAGCTTCATAACGAAAGCGTTATCAAATATATATATATATATATATATATATATATATATATATATATATTATTTATATTACTTCTTTCAAAGTATAAGTATTTATGCAGCACAACTATTTTTTTTAAGCAGTCCAATATGGGTTTGAAGATTTCATGATTACCTATTGCTGAAAGTTCGATTATTTATTTTACCAGCCCATCTTCTTGTAACGCCTTGGCTGCTACACGACTTTACAAGAATATGGGCTTATATAGGGACTGTATGATACTTATCATTTCATTATAGAAATAAAATAAACATTAATTTAATTAGGTGTACATTTTCATCTCCAGAAAACCTTATGCAAGGGAGGTCCCTGCATGCTTTCTAGATACAGAAATGTCCGTCACGCAGGAGCTGGGTAAAATAAGCAGGTTTCCTACATGAAGTTTTACAATAGATAAATCTACACATTTGTAACAGCGCCGAGAATATTTAGTGAATAAATACAAATTATAACGAGAAATCTTTTTGTCAATTCACATTTTAATAGCCTCCTCAGCAGAGAGCTTCTGAATTGTTAACAAACACGTCAATCAACTTTTCAAAGCTGAATAGATTAATAGAAATATCCTTGGCCGGAAAGAAAAACAAATACTGAAGTATATTTGACTATAATATATTAATTTTATTGAAAACTATTTACTATATGAAGTACAGTAATTTATTATGAATCATTATAATTTTTATCTCAAAAAGACTAATTTTAGTAATCCTAAAATAAAATTGGGGGCGGGAGGGGGGTCAATAGAAGATATTTACATATATCCCCTATAATAAAGGTCTCCTGAAAAAAAATATACTGGTATTTAACCTTGGAATGAAGTGGTTCATGAAATAGCAGCTAATTGTTAATACGCCAATATAAATGATACTGTTGTCATACCTGTCGGAGGAGACCGTCGTTACTGGTTGATGATACTGGAGTACAAATCTAGACGGCTTGAAGATGGTGCCATCGCCTCGAAAGCTCTTTCCCAGCTGTGCTCGATCATCAGCCAGTGGCGACGGTCTCCACCTACAGGTATGACAACAATATATATATATATATATATATACACACACACATATACTTTTGAACGGACCTCATTTTCGTCATCTGCTGAGTTGGATCAATGGACATTTCAGGATATTTTTCGAAAGTCGTGTCATGAGTACAACCTCAATAGAAAAATTCCCCTTGAGGGAAATTTAAATGCTAAAATGTAAACTTTAGTAATGTAAATGTAAAATTTAAAATAACCTCATTTGACCTACACCAGTGCTCTAGGTCAGGCGCTCTAGGAGTTGTTAAACATGAAGAGTAAACGAAATTAAAGTGATCTTTATTGACACACAGTCTTCTCTTCAATAAGTTTTATTTACTATTTCACAATTGCATATATAAATTTGTATGCGTTTATGATTTGTAATCGACGATCTAATTATATTATTCCCTTATAATGAATTCATGCCTGTGGGTTACGTTTTTTGTGTTTAATTTTTTTTTCAGGATTCTGTTGATGCCAAGCATTGAAAGTGGTGACCAAACTGAACGCTCCAAGAATCTACATTGAACATATATATAGTAGTTCTTCTTTTTTTTTGGTCTTTAAAAATGCTTCTAAGTAAATTTATGTGCTGGAATATTAACTAACCACACTCTGACCCCTTTGATGAAATATTAAAGGAATCTCAGTTGAAACGGTTCTATTTATTATATCTTGTGTAACTGAAACCATTCATGCTAATGGTTAATTAATAACCAAGCTTCTCAGAAGGTAGATATTTTAAAATGTCATAATTCAACCCAGAATATAAGGTAAAGGCTCTTTTATAAATAATTTAATTAACTTTCAATTAAAGCATACAGCAGCACATTTGTCAAAGGGACATTTTAAGCGTTTCAACCCCCTTACCGCACCCCCCACCTCTTTCAAGGAGAGAATCGGATAAGGAAGGCTGAAGAAGCACAAAAGCGGCATTTCGCCGAAGAAGAGGAGTTACAAAATAGAAAATTACAGTTGAGAGAGTGAGTGCCATCTCTCTCTGGGAAGCGCCGCCGCACAAAAGAGCTGGCTTTGTGGGCCAAAACCATTCACCCCTTTTTCCACCGACGCTTCTTGAGTGGGCCGACTGTAATATTAAATAGTATTCTAAGCCGCCGCGAGGGGCGCTGCCTTCAAAAGGGGTGAGTGAGCCATTCAAGGGGATGAACGCTTCCGTCCCACGGATCAGGGCTCTGAGCGAATCAAAATCCTTTTTAATTATGACGAGCACAAAAGTGTGAAAATCTCCAATTAGTATCGTCATTAAATTAGCATCCATGAGTTATCAACAATATTTAACCTCCTACAAACTCACGGCTCTCTTTTTTTGTATTTTACTAAGTGGCCTTGTTTGTTTCTGAGAAGAGAAGAAAAAACCTTTTGAATCCTTTAATTTAAGCTAACTTTCTCTTAAAAGGCTATTATTCTTGTTTAAAAGGATTAAGAATCTCGCTGCCTTTAAAAGACGCTTTCCACTGCATTAAAATGGTTCCAAATGTTGTGTTTAAAAGGCACATCTATTTTTTTCAAGGAATTTAACTGAAAGAGAATTTATTCACCAAAGTCAGAGAACAAATTAAAATTAACTGAATAAAGGTTTAATTTGCGTTGAATTTCTGAACATAGTTTTCAACCATTGTTTTTAAATTTCTGCAAACCTTCTTCAGTAATTTATCTAATGAATGTCGCAATATTAATGAAAAGATAAATACAGCAACACCATCCTAAGCGCAGAATAACTAATTATTTCCTAGAACTGCCTTTTGAAACTTTTAATTAGTACGAATTTCAACTATGACGCACGTATTTAAAGTCCGACAAAGCAGTAAAATTCTAAATTTCATGTGAACTCATACAATAACAGGGCCACAACGACCAATCTATTTGTACTTTACTTTCTGCACAAGAATAATTAACGACAATGAGCTCAAGGAAAATAACTCACTATTTTCCTTCAAAGAAGAATCAGTTCAAAAAAGGAAAATATTGCTATAGTTGTGGAAGTTCACAATACTATAGTTACGGAGCAAAGACTCAAGAGAATACAAAGACTGATTTATGTTGTAAGGTTTCGCATCTTGCTTGATTTAGCAATATCAATTCTTCATACCCGTGATATTAACATGGAAATGCTGATTTTACATTGACAACTAACCTAATTCCTAAACATTTCAGTCCAATAGGATTGCTAATTGACATGAACAAGGTCACAATACACACAAGCTATAGTTCTATAAATGAGTACATCCTTTCAGATAGCTTCATGCATTATGAAATAGGCGTATCAAGTTAATAAATATAATTGGCTGGGGTTAATTTAAAGTTTTAAAATAATACTTTCAAAAACTTTATATTATGGAAAATGAAGTTAAAATAAAATTCATTACTCAAAAAAAAATTTCAGAACTTACTACTCAATTACAGTTGTACTTTGGCGTTTTTTATACATTTAAATATCATAGTATTTCACTTCAACTTCATTCCTCTAATAAATTCAAACATGATTCATTAAATATTTCAAAATGAAATAAAACAGTTATATTAAAGATATATCATATTTATTCTTCATGCTCATTTCAAATGGTTAATCACTGTATTGTAGAGCGTAATTTCAAAATTTGGTCTATTCGTATGATTTTAATGTCAATTTCAGCAATTCAGAATATTAAGTACCCTATAGTACTTCATTACTTATTTATTTATTCGTATAACAATAAAAAAAAGTTATGTTAAAAGACAAAATGACGTTTTACATTGTTCACAGTTCTAATTATGTAAGTAGTACCGAAATTTGTATTTATTTTTATGAGTATCATTTTGATTTCACTCCTCCAGAATGTGCTTGGAAAAGATATCCACTATTAGTCATAAACCTTTCCGTTTAATTATGAAGAAATTTCGAATAACTTGTTTATAAATTTATTTTGTACATTTTTTTTTACGACTGTAACACTTACGCATGGTTGAGTATTTTGCTCTTTCGCACTTCAGACTCACACACCGACTGTTATTGTTTCATATTAAGAAATTATATAATTTCGCATCTCCTGTACAGCTTAAATAACAATATTTGGTTATTTAAGACTAGAAATGTACCGTCTACCAAATTAAGAATCAAAGATACTGATTTGCCACAGGACCAGAAAGGGCCTGTAGAAATTAAAACAAGATGTAAAAAATAGGTGTGACAAGAGCAAATAACTGGAGGAAGCTGTAGAATGTGGAAGAAATCTCCTTAGGGGATGATGGAGAGGTCAAAGGTCCTTACCTTTGATGATAGAAGACAAGAGGTAAATATTTTGCAAACAGGCAGGAATAAACTTCAGTTGAGTGCCTGCAAGCAATAATTATGTTTAGAAATGGACTAAAGAATGATCGATGACACCATCAGTGCTTTTTTACATGTGGAAATTTGTTTATTTTATGTTGTCCCTGGATGATGGGCTTTTCGAATTCTGTTATTTTATTCGAAAAAGTGTTTGGTAAAACTTATTTTTTAAGAAGTTCCGAGTAAAAATAAAACTAAGCCTCTACAGTCCTCCATGTACTTGGGCTGAGCAGGTTAGGTAAACCTCTTTCTTTTCATAAATGATTCTGACAAGCAGAAGGAATATTTCCATATGCTTGGAAACAGGTAGATATCACTTGGTGAGTGTTGAGCAGCACTCTGCTTCCTTGGAATACACATTAGACCCTCGTGTTCTATTTGTTGTCCAGTCCTCTCGAGACGCCCTGCTGCTCGCTGCTACCGTCCCGGCCACACCAAAGACAAGGGCCCCGCTCCTTCAACTCTCCTATTTACATTTTAACGAGGGAACCCTCCCGAGCCAAATCCTGAGTTATGCCCCTCTGAGCCCAGATCTTTATGTTAAGTTTACCACATAAATATGACGACGGTTTGCTTCTAAAAATGGCCGCTTACGCCCACGGTGACTATCTTCCCGCTCCTGTCTTCTCCGCTTCCTACAAAAAACGATTGAGGTGGCATTCCCCCGTTTCGAATCGTTACATGTAATAACTATGAAGGGGATTAAAATGAAATATCCGGCCTTGACTAGCCAGTGATTTAATGGCATGACTTATGCTTTTGTTCCATAAATCCTAGAATGTAAGAGCTACTAACTGCTTCTGTCAAGAAAAATCGTAATCGATAATGTTTCGGGTAATAAATATCCATTTTCACTCAAAAACCAATTGTCTCTTTTTTTCAATATAATTTTTAATAATATAATTTTTTCCCCTCAACGAATAGAGTGCTGTTCCATGAGCAATTCTATAATGCCCATTGGTGCTAAACTATATTTCCCATTCCCACAATAAACACTCCTCTAAATTCTCCAAACGCCGGATGCAATTCTGTTTCTACAGAAAATCATATGACAACAGATGTTTATCACATATCTTAAAGCTCCATTCTATCCGTTGGCTCTTTAATATTTGTGGTAATATTAATGTTTTTCTTTTAATTGAGTTTCTTTCGTGAAAACTCACACCAAGATGTATTTAAGCACAAGACCTTTCAATTCTCGAACCTAGGTATGGCAATTGTTGAAAGATAGATTGTACACCGATAACCCTGATACGAACAAATTTCGAAAGCACTGAAGGCTCAGGCACTCAAAACTATCAACATAAAGTGAGATAACTCTAAAAGGATTGTGCTTACTATTAAGGGTCTACATATATTTAAAGTGGATGCCAATGTTTTTAGGGCCAACATCGCACATAATCTAACAGAGTTTCTGTCAGAGGGCAGCTAATATATGCCACACATTATTTTTAGACTATTTCAACAGACATAACTATTCTGAAAGAATAAAGGCTAGTTAACATAAGTATATTTGATTTGAGAGAAATCCCTATGTTGCGGAACGTTTATATGTTAATAAATAGATGATATCTAATTTACAACATAATCTATCTCTAAATTGGACATGCAAAATTTTTAGAGACCCTTCATAATGACAGAGGTATCTTGAGTTTTCCGATTTTCTATTTCCCTGAATCCTCACTTCTCCTTGTCTCATTTTTGGCTATTGAGGAAATTAGCCTCTAGTTTTATATAAAATTTCGTAAGGGTGAAGTAAATTGTGAATTTAAAGATTTTCCAAGGACATCATTTTCATCGTCGCTTCATGGAGAATTTCCAAATTGCCGAATTTTCACTTATGTTACCAGGAATTTCAGCCGATATTTAACATTTATTTCTGAGTTGGTATTCTGGCCGGTGGAAGTGACTTCTAATGTAGGTATGGTGAAAAAATTGACTACGCTTCCACTAATAAATTGTTATAGTGGAAGCGTAGCCAATTTTTTCATCCTACCTAACATTTATTTATTTGTTTCTTTGATGTCACGCAATTTGTAGCGATTCAACCACCTTACAAATGGTACAATTTGTAAGGGTGTCACCCTTCATCACATAAACCAAATGGTAAAAAATACTCCCAATTATTGAATATAGTAAATATAAATTTATAGTTGCTGCTGGAAAATAAGTGGAAAATAAAATAACAACTAATTACATAAAAACTATTAAAACGGAGAAAATTATTGAACGCGAACGTCATGAAAAGGAAATAGAAACAGAACACGATAATTAATAAAAGACAAAAAAGAAAAGCGTAATTTTAAATTCGTAAACAAAAAATATTTTATAAAAGTCAATAAAACTATGATTAGTAATAAATTATAATAACTAATCAAGAATTTATTTAAAAGTTTATAAAATCTTACACAAGCAATCAGAATTACAGAATTAAAATGGAGCAAAAATATTAATTTCAGATATTTAAATTGCTACCAGTTAGCATAAAGTATTGTTGCGAAAATTAAATAGATGAATAATCCTTCAGAGAGAGAGAGAGAGAGAGAGAGAGAGAGAGAGAGAGAGAGAGAGAGAGAGAGAGTCGCGTATCTGGAAAGTGTGACGTAGATCAAAGCAGCCGAAAGAATGTTCTAGGTCCGACCAGTACCTTCCAGCCAGACCTCGAATAGTCTAGACAATTCCCCTTTGATGTATGCCGCCTCCCTATATAAAGAAGGGCTAGCCGTGAGCAGTCAGTTTTATTGTCACCTGTCTCGATGTTCACATCAGTGCTTCAGTGCGACTTAGTGCAGTGCGGTAAAGTGTTTTTAAAAGAAGAACAGTGTTGTGCCGTGACTGTAAGTAACAGTTTAGTGCCGTGTTTAAGACAGTGCAGTGCCGCGAAGTAAAGGACAGTGCAGTGCCGCGAAGTAAAGGACAGTGCAGTGCCGTCTTTCTGTGAATTTCAGTGAATTATTGGACTGTGACTCATTGAAGAACAGTAACGCTATCAGTGTATACTGTGAGTAGTAATTAAGAATAATCACCAAGTTTATTGTGCATTGTGAAATAAATTTTGCAGTGATAAAAACTGTGAAACTTGCGAGTATTTAATTTTGCTATCCAAAAGAACTCTTATTAAAAACGTTTATTACTGGTTTTGGTAATACAAAAACGTAACAGTATATACAACAATTACGTTATCTTACAAAACAGGGTTAGATTCTTGGCGAATGAAAAATGGTTTTGACAAAAAAAAAACATATATTTCTAAAGAGTACTCAATGACACACACACACACGCACGCACGCACTCACCCACACATACGGATGCACACACAAGGTAGCACAAAATATAAATTTGCATTACATTTGGAATTACATTGGGTTGAATAAAACCTTTATGGCTATACTTCTCTGGAAATAAGAAGAGGTTGGGTACTATGAAAGTTTGTAAATATGTACTTGTAATATTTAACATGGATGTTTTTTGTGTGTTCATGGCTATTTGTAGCTAATAAGAATGAGAAAGGTTTAAACTATAAATTGTATTTATCTTTGAAATAGATCTTGGCGTAAAGTACAGTGTATTTTATTGTGCCAAATATGGCAAAAGTAGTATAACTAATATTGTGCTGTGAAGGAGGTGGCTCTCAACTCTTACAAAACATTGAAGTTGTTGTTTTCACTGGGGAAACCAAGACAATAGCCAGAGAAAGGAAATATGACAGTGACGAAGGCAGGTGGTGAAAAGAGGTATATCTGGGGCCTAGCAACGAATAACATTTCGAGGAAAGGAGGCGTGAGGAGCAAAGCTTGCTAAGAGCATCTTGATGACGTCTCGTCCCTACCTCCATGGAACAGTCAATAGGGTTTACTACCTCCTTGTCTCTCAGGGCTATAAATGCTGTCCACTGCTTTGTCTTCTTCTCTGACGATTCACTTTGTCGGTAGATCAAAGGCATCTAGTAATGGACTTTGACTGCTAGGAAAGTGACAGGTAAACTGCCCACAAATCACCGACCGCATTAAGAATTCAAGGAAGAAACGAGACAAATAATAGTACTTGCAGTTGAAATACCCAATTCTTTAAAATAAAAATAAAAATTAACGATAAATTTTAATCTGCCTTGAACGAAATATAAAACCTTTAGTAACTAAATGAGCAACAAAAGATGTTTTTGGCTCCAATCCGAAGACCACAATATTCGGTTTTAAAAATTCTTCAAGTCGTGCATTTAATGTCAATTCATTTTACTGTTTAAACTAAAAATAAGTCTCTTCAAGTGAATACATGACCCACATCTCTCACTATGTTGGGCATTAACACCTTCACTGCGGAGCCTCGCACCATATGCGAGGTCCTGAGTCACTCCCTGGTGCGGGCCTCGCATACGTTGCGAGGAGCGTCGCCCCGCCCTCCATTCGTTCTAGAGACCTGAAGGATGGAGTGGGGAGAACCTCCGCACTCACAAGCATTCAGTAGTGTTCTGACCACCGTCTGGCCAAGTCGTTTGAAGTTTCAAAAATTTTTGGGGTTATTATTTTTTATGGGCCAACTTGTCTCTCCATCAGAAGCGTATTCATTATTGGAGGTCCATATTCCCCTATAGTACCCCTACTTTCCCTTCAATGATGTCACGAGACACGTTTCTCCATATACTGAGAAGCCTGGACTTCGTCACAGAACCACAAGACCCGAACGTTGAGCATGATCCGCTGTATAAAATTCGGCCTCTGTTAAATTTTTTTGTTGTGAGGATGAAAGAGATATACTACCCCTTTCAAAGAATTAAGTTTGGACGAGTCCATGATGCTTTGGAGGGGTAGGCTACTCTTTCGCCAGTATATCGCTAATAAGCGCCACAAATATGGAATAAAGATTTATATGTTGACTCAACCTGACGGTCTTGTGCTGAAGACGTTAGTCTACTCTGGGCCAAGGGATCCACAAGTTGGAGGGAAAGGACACTCGTATAAAGTTGTCAGACATTTGGTTGATGACTATCTCGGCCACGGCTATGCCATTTATGCTGTCAACTTTTATATGTCTGTCCCCATGGCCCACGAGCTTCTGGATCAGGGTACCTATCTTACTGGTACTCTGAGAAAGACTCGGAAGGGCAACCCAGCTGATATAGTGGGGCTAAGCTCAAAAAAGGAGAGATAAAAGAGAAATTTACTGTTAAAGGTGTGCCCGTTTTCAAATGGCGCCACAAACGAGATGTCATTATTATTTCATCGGAGTTTGATGCCCAGATAAAGGCGGTCACGAGCAGGGGGAAGACCGTCGAGAAGCCCGAGGCAATTATTAATTATAATAAATATATGGGCGGTATTGACAGGTCCGATTTATGATTTCATAACCAATTACGAAATAAAGAAATTTCCCATTACTAAACGAAAGTTTCTGTTCAGGTGGTGTATTTTCAGCTATATAAGTTCATTTTGGATCAATATGATTTTCATATAGATCTATTCCATTATTATGTTTACTTTACATGCATTTGTAACCTAATAATCGTATTTCTTCCTTCCTATGCAACGTATGCAATGTCCGCACACGACAGTGCACTAGGTAGGGAAATACACACAAAATGTTCTGTCTTGAGGGTTTGCCTACCTAATTCACTGCCGTGTGCGGACCTCGCATACGTTGCGAGGTTAAAAAAAATACGATTATCGTTGTTAAAAATGCATAAAAATTACCACAAATAGGTTTTTACTTAGTTTGAACAACTTTAAAACAGAAAACAAAAAAAAAAAAATCGTTTTTTGGAAGTGATTTTCGGTTCGGGCATCCGCAGCGAAAGTGTTAAAGGCTGAGCCTCTGCATGTGTGTACTTGCATCTATCACTATGTTGGGCATTAAAGGCTGAGCCTCTGCATGTGTGTACTTGCATCTATCACTATGTTGGCCATTATAGGCTGAGCCTCTGCATGTTGTGTACCCACATCTCTCACTATGTTGGGCATTAAAGGCTGAGCCACTGCGTGTGTGTACCCGCCTCTATCACTATGTTGGCCATTATAGGCTGAGCCTCTGCATGTCGTGTACCTCCTTCTATCACTATGTTATCCATTATAGGCTAAGCCTCTGCATGCGTGTACCCGCATCTACCACTACATTAGCCATTATAGGCTGAGCTTCTGCATGTCGTGTACCTCCTTCTATCACTATGTTATCCATTATAGGCTAAGCCTCTGCATGCGTGTACCCGCATCTACCACTACATTAGCCATTATAGCCTGAGCTTCTGCAAGTTGAGGGTTTCCCCACCCGAGGTAGATGAAGACTAAAGAGCACGAATCCAAAGACATAGAGAACTGGGTTAGGAGTTAGGTATAAATTATAGAATAGGGCTATTGTATTGTGATGTAGATAGTAGTTAAAATTGGTGACGGGAGATATTGATAATGCCGGAGGAGTAGGACAGCTTCATTTCCTCGCTAGAATTCGCAATAGCTTCTCTGATCACTCCAATCTGCAGCTGAAATCTAAATCATTTAACAATAGCCCGCTCCTGATTTATATACAACAAGCTTTAAATATTGAACGCCCTATATTCTTGATAGGCAGGCCTTGGATGACTTTCAAGATTGTTGGTTATCGGTTGTTGACTTGCACCAAACTGGGATTGTTAAGTCAGTAATGGAGTTTTCAAAAATCTTTGATAACCTTCCTGAGAGTTATAACAATGTTTGCATTAAGACTTTTTTTATAAAACTTTGACATATACGTATTCTACAAGCTTCTACCTCTGAAGCCGAATACTTCGCATATCCTAAATTCCCCAATCTAATCCTCCGCTCCTACCCCATGACCGATTTCAGCCGATAACAAACATGGTCTTTATTTTTACATAAACGTTTAAATATCTTGTTTGGTAACGATCAAACAAAAATTACGACCAATAGAGGCATATAAGAGAAAAAAATGGCTAATATCAATAACAAAAAATATGTATAATGGTTTAATAATACTGATTATATTCTTGTATTCAGAGCGAACAGCGTATTGTTTATTTATTTGGCAAGCGTCGTAGCTCCAGCTTAGTCTAGACTGAAAAAAAAATATTATTATTTATAAACGTCCACTTTTTGCAACTAAGACTAATTGGTACTGGCAATCTACAGGTTACCAGCTAGCCAGGGTGGGACTGAGGATGTTATTTAATGAATTCCGTCACTAAATAAATTCCTTTGCCCAGGCAGGAATCGAACTCGCCACTCTAGGTTTACCATGTGAGATTAAGATCAACGCTTTAACTCACATGGCTAAGCTGAGCCCCGATAAAAAAGAATGACAAAAGTGATGCTGTAACATATTCTACTCTTCTAACATCAAAAAGTCCGTCACGTAGGGGCTGCTTAAACTAAGCAGATTTCCCACGTGAAGGTTTACAATAGATAAATATACATACAGGTAACACTACCGTGAATGCTCAGTAAATGTACAATACAAGGCTGAATTGTAAACAAACAGGCAAGCCAACCTCGTAGTGCTGCATAGATAGACCGGAAAGACAAACAATTAATGGAATATATTTGAATATAACGTATTAATTTAATTGAAAACAATTTACTAAAGCTAGTGGTGTAATTTGTAATGAATCAGAATCAGTTTTATCTCAGTCACTCAAATTTTAGTAATCCAAAAACAAAAGAAGGGGGGGGGGTCAACAGAACGTATTTGCATATATCTCACAAAGTAAAAGTTCAATGAAAACAATATTTGGTATTTAGGCTTCAATTAATATCTTTTATTATATAACAGAGCATTATTTATGTAACACTAGTAGAAGTGGGGGTTTACTGAAGGCTGAAAACTGAAAAATGTAAATATCTCAGTTAATATTCAAGATAGAGGATAAATTTATATAACATCATTTATAGTGTACTTAATTTTCAATATGATTGATTCTATACACCTTTTCGATCCGACTTATAGTAACGGAGATATTTCGAATTTTCAAAATTCTCCCCCTCTAATCCCCCCCTCCCCCTAATCCGATTTCAGCCGTTAACGAACTTGATCTTTCTTTTTACATAAAACGACTAAATATCGACTTTGGTAACGATTACACAAAAATTGCGACCGCTAGAGCGGTAACAGACAAATATATATATATATATATATATATATATATATATATATATATATATATATATATATATATATATATATATATACAGTTTTGAACGGACCTCATTTTCGTCATCTCCTAGGTAGGGTCGATGGACATTTGAAGAAAAAAATCAAAAATTCCGTCATGAGTACTACCTCAATAGCTGATTTCCCTTAAGGGAAATCTGCTAAAATGTGATATTTAAAATGGCATCAAAACATTTTACGCATCTCATACGTCAAACCAAACCCATACGCAAAACCATTAATATACTAAGACAAATGTTAGTAATAAAATGCTTCCCTTTGTTTTCCTCAATACCCCATTTCGAGTTACATTCCTTCGCAAATCTGTGGGGGAAAGGGGGTGATATTTGAAATTCAAGAAATTAAAAATATTGGTTACATTAAACAAATCCTGTTAACGTACTTTAAATTGATAAACAGAAAAACCTCGTTTAAAAATAAATTTATCGAAATTGACACTTCACTTAGAAAAATAATGTGTTTTTTCCTAGTGAGACAATTAGATTCAATTTTCCGATTAATATAAATTTATGAAATTTAATTTATCAAATTTTAATCTGATATGGGTATATATTAAAAAACGTTTACTAATTAACATCTCTTACTTTAGTGAACGTGTTTCCTGCACTCTGGTCCATTGTTTTTTTTTTTTATTTTTTTTTTATCTGAAGCCCTAGTACTACTTCTGGCTTGGTCGGTCTCCTCGGGCCTGTCAGATGGTCCATTGTAAGATGTTTCTATGTATTTAAAGAGTTCACAAAGGGAATATGATGGATTCCAATTTTTTACAATTACATGTCTTTTCATTTAGTTAGCATACTTCCAAGTCTTTCATTTGGTAATAAACACATTTACTATAGTTTAAATCCAATGAATTTTTCATAGTCTTATTTTTAAGGAAAATGCAATAGTATTTCCTACACAATATACATACAATACATTTATGTGACTTATTGTATATGTTGACTATTATTATTATTAATTACTTCTGATCTAAGGTTTCTATTAGAACATAAATCTAAGACCAAGTCCTCTACTGTTTTTTATACTTGGCCTTCTTATTGATCCTTATCAATTGGTTCCTCTACCATCCAGCATATTCCAGAGATATGAATCTAAGAATACGAGGATATTAGAGAAATTTAGGATTATAGATATAACATAAAGAAGAAAATAATGTGTAACCCCTTACGAAACAACATACTTCTTATTTTATACAAGATTAAGAAAGGCATCAATACTTTCCCTACAATTCCTTTATTTTAAATGTTAGCCCTTGAATGGTCATTGTCCTCTTGAGAAGTGAAGTTGTAAATCCGGCTGTCAGATGGTTAACAAGCCCTTTTTAGGTTCTAATAGAATTTTTCAGAAGAGGCTAGTTTGAAGTCACCGCTTTCCCCGGAAGGCATTCAATTGCAGAGAAAGCTAAATGCACTTTCTGTTTGGGTCGCTGGAGTACTTCAGGGAACAATTTCACTGTTAGGCCTATTGTCCAGCTTCTCAGGGTGCTATAAAATTATCTGTGACAAAAGTGTCGGAACCTTCTGAGGTTCGGTTCAATAACACCAGGAGATGGACATGTTTGTGTTCCTGTCTGCAGGAGAACAATGCTCAGGCAATATAACTGCCAAAAGACATTTACCAGGTCAACACAGCCTTTGTGCCTCAGTAATTTACAGCCCTCTTAGTGATAACTGTTCCATATGATTTATTAGTGCTTTCCTGATGAAAAGTCGGCATCTTTGATCCCAAAAGCCTTTCAGTTAAGTCTCAGTCCTTGTCCTGTTGAAATGACAATGATTGTGAGTTTCTGACACTTTTATTGTTATATGTCCAGCAAATAAAACTTTCTGTTTCCATTATGTAGGACAAGGACCCCAACATTTACAATAAACTATTGTCCAAGGTTTAAATATTATTTATGGACACTTGTCAGGGATTAGTCTTTAATTATTAGTTAAAAGAAAATGAATTTGATATAACTATTTAGTGAAGTTCACCTCAATGCTTCCTTATTTAATGAGTTCAATTTGCGAAGGGAACCTGATTCATTTTTCTGATTCCAATAGACAAAAATAATCTTACAATTATTATACATATAAATAAATGGCTTATAACTTTTAAATTCGTAAATAAACGTTGCTTTATCATATTACTAGAGAATAATGCTGTTGTATATTCCTTGAGAGGCAAATATTTTATAAACCGCATACATAATTAAGCTTACTTATAGTAGCTCTGTATAAACAAATTATTTATTCAATTACTATGTCATACAGATGTCAGATTGATGAAAAGAAAACATTTAAAAAAATAATTCAAAATTTGAAAATGTCATGTGTACAACCTCAATAGCCGATTTCCCCTAAGAGAAATCTGCTTATATGACATGAGCAGGAGTGGGGGTTTACTGATACCGAAAACTAATAAATCCAAACATCTCGGTCATTGAAAAAATGCATATTGCAGCATTTATAGAACATTCAATTTACAATTAGATTTGTTATTTACAAATTAGTTGTAGTTGCAACTACAGTTACTTGGGTAACTACTTTAAAAAACTGTGTGAAACACTGACTGAAGCAGTTGAGGCTGTTTTATATATATTAAAAGTTTATTATATTACTTATACTACATTATTATAACTGAAAATAATTTTAATGCAAATAAATGAAAACTATAAAAATAATATTTAAATTCCTTTTTTATATATTCCCCAGTCATATAATACTTTTAAACTATGGCTATTACAAAAGTATTTAATTTCTGCCCAACTATGGCCTCCAAAACAGGTCAAAGGTTGCCCATACCTGACTTAGTCAATTAAGATTTAAGTCCCTCATGGGATTTTAATTTGGAAATGGAAAGAAAATATATGGCAAGATGTGATCAGTAATGTGCCACACCAGCACGTGGAAAATCTGTTTATTTCACTCCATCCCTGCGGGACTGACTTTTATTATTATTATTATTTTGCTTTAGTAAATACTAATCTTTGTGGCAGTAGTCTCCCATTGGTAAAACTCTGAAGAGAGTTTAGAAATTCATCGTTTGAATTGCATTGTTTCCCCTGTGAACAAAATACAAAGACTTCTGAATGGCTTTTCTTATTGAACAGACTCAAGTTATTTTCTCCAAAAGCAAACTGACATTTCCATTTGCAAAACCCATTGTAAACGCTTTCCATTTTCTATCCACTAAATCTGAATTTATTATTATAAGCCACGTTGAAACCTTTTATTATTATGTACTAAATTATTTTCTTTGTGATTTTAAAGCTTTTATTTACTTCACACAAAATGTTTGCATCACTTGACACATAACTAACTACTAACTACTAAATAGTAACTTTGTTAATATTCCCCCCCGTTTTCGTGAGACAGCTGGTCTGATGAGTTCGATGGAAATATGTTAGTACTAGCCATTGTTTCAGGATACACAGCTTTAAAAAAATAATGAATTAGTTATTTTTCTTGGTCCCACTCACATAGTACATAATATAATTAAAATACTTTTCCATTGGAAAATGGTGCAAAAAATTAATTTCAGATATTTAAACTACTACCAGTTAGCATAAAGGATAGTTATATACACGAATTACGTCATTTTACAAAACAGGGTTGCTCTGAAATATTGTCACGAACCATTCCATGCAGTGGACACATAAAGGTGTAAAATAAAACCTATTTATGAATTCAATATAATGATTCAATACAATTTTTTTTAAAATAGGATTAATCTAATATTTATTTTGTATTTAGCGATTAGGTTACAAGTTAACAATTTTATGCAAAGAATTTCAGTGCAGCTCAGTTGCTTTTGTTCTGTATTGTTCTTGCTTAATAAAAACTAAGTAATAACTTTTGTCCTAGATTTTATTTTAGATAAAACGAATTGAGGTAGGTACACCCTATTCTCTTATAGGATTCGAAATTACTTCATATGTTTACCAATGAACTTATTTTTTGAAAAGAACCACGAAATACATTTCTGCTTTCTACAAAACACACAAGACTAAAGTTTACAAGAGATTATCTAGATATTAATAACTACCATATTCTGTTCGACTGCAGGGGATTCGGACCTAGATGATAATTCGATGACTAATGCAGCCTTTCGTCCATTCTATTATTAAAATTAAAGTGTTTTTAATACGTGTTGATCGGTAATTAATAGACTTGTAATTGATAATTAAAGATATCGCAGATTTAATTACACGTATTTAATAAAAGTCCACATTTTGATGAGCTCTTGTACTCTTTTGAGTGAATTTCGTACTACACGTCTGAAGATAGACGTAAACAACTTGCCCCACAGACTTGAATAGAAAATTAGGGAACCAGTTGAATAATATTCAGATTATATAATACGGTGCTTTTATACTATGTAATACATTTTCTATTATGAAAAATAACTCATGTACAAATTTCCCAAAGTGAAGTACTCTCGTTGAAGGTTATCCATCAATCAGGTGGCGTCCCTGCATTCTAACCTTTACCCTTATCCAGCGGAACTACTCATGTATACAATAATTGAAGGAAAAATCCTCCCTTTGTGCGCTATAAAGGAGGAAACAGGAGGAAGGCCTTGTACAATATAAAAGAGTTATGATCGGTTTTCCGTCATGTTGATGCTATCGGCTGAACGGAATCCCTGAGCTTGAGTCTGAGAGGAGGACAAATCTGCATCTGAGAAGGATCTTATCTGCATCTGAAAGAGGTCCTGTCTTAATATCGTTCACCCTTGTCAGCCTATTCGACCGCCACCATAACCCTCCGACATACTTTTACTTGTTCTACATTGTGACATTTTTTTTCTCTATTTCTTCAGAAGAGCACTTCTCGCGCCATTATTTGAGTAACTCTGCAGGTGGAGTGAAGAAATATAATGCGTGTTACTTAACATATGTATACGAATTAGTACTTCAGAGGCCGTTAGAGGGAAATGTTGAGAAAATCAAAATGTTAAGGGACATCAGAATATGATGTCTAGTTAAGTTTCTCGCTTGACTGACTCTACGTTATGCTAATGGCACATATATCATGAACATGAATTGTAGTTGAAATTTAAGTGAAATACATAACTACCAAAATACTACAACTAGGAAATCATGGTCATGGTTAGCTAGATTCCCAAGAATTATTGTGATCTCTCTCTCTCTCTCTCTCTCTCTCTCTCTCTCTCTCTCTATATATATATATATATATATATATATATATAAGCGTAGGTAAAAGATCAAGTTTTTAACATCTGAAATCGAACAGATGGAGGGGGTTTAGAGGGGAAGGAAACCAAAAATGTAAAATATCTCTCTTAGTATGAGTTGGGTCGAAAACTTAAATTTAACCCATCTTGTTGTAATGTAATTGGCCTATAAATGGTATTCTGTATACTTTTAGCAGATTTGCCTCAAAGGAAATCATCTATTAAGGTCGTACTCATGACGCAATTTCGAAATTTTTCTTCAAATTTTAATCGATCCTACCCCGGAGATGCCGAAAATGAGGTCCGTTCAAAACTTTATATATATATATATATATATATATATATATATATATATATATATACATACATATATATATAGGAGGCTAGGTATATATATATATCTGGGTAGATGTGTGTATATATATATATATATCTAGATGTGTATGTGTCTGTTACCGCTCTAGCGGTCGCAATTCTTGTCTTATCGTTACCAAACTTGATATATAATCGTTTTATACAAAAAGAAAGATCAAGTTCGTTAACGGCTGAAATCGGACCATGGGGGGAGGGGTTTAGAGGGGGAGAATTTCGAAAATTCTTAATATCTCCGTTATTAAGCGTCGGATTGAAAAATTGCATAGAACCAATCTTATTGCAAATGTAATGTTCTATAAATGTTGTTATGTATATTTTTTCACTATCTTGATTATTAACTGAGATATTTGATTTTTTAGTTTTCGGTCTTCAGTAAAGCCTCACTCCTACTCAACGCATATTAACAATATTCTATTATGTTATGAAACACATTATTTGAAGCTTAAATACCAAATATTGTTCTCATTGAACTTTTAAGTTTTGAGATAAATGTCAATACGTGGCGCACGTGGGAAATCTGCTTAGTTAACGCAGCCCCTGCGTGATGGACTTTTTCTTTATTTCAAATGTTAACTGAGATTTGTGCATTTTAGCAGATTTCCCTCAAGGGAAATCAGCTATTGAGGTTGTACTCATGACGCGAGTTTCGAAAAATTTCTTCAAATGTCCATTGATCCTACCCAGGAGACGACGAAAATGAGGTCCGTTCAAAATTTTATATCTATATCTATATATATATATATATATATATATATATATATATATATATACATACATATATATATATATATATATATATATATATATATATATATATATTTGTCTGTTAACGCTCTAGCGGTCGCAATTTTTTTTTGATCGTTACCAAACTCGGAATTTAATCGGTTTATGTAAAAAGGAAGATCAAGTTCGTTAATGGCTGAAATCGGACCAGTGGGAGGGGGGGGGGTTTAGATGGGGGATTTCCGGAAAATTCGAAATATCTCCGTTATTATGCGTCGGATCGAAAAATTGTATAGAATCGATCTTATTGAAAATTAAATTTACTATAAATAGTGTTCTATACATTTATTCTGAATCTTGAATATTAACCGAGATATTTGCATTTGTATTCTGCATTGGTCGGCAGGAGTGAGCTGTTTGCACTTTCCGAAGAGAGCTCTGGCGGCCGTTTTCGTAACTATTCGTCCCTCGTGTATAAGTTTAGTGATCCCTTAATACTTACTACACTTGTTATTAGGCAGGTTTCTCTATTGTAAAACTTCACGTGGGAAATCTGCTTAGTTTACGCAGCCCCTGCGTGACGGACTTTTTAAATTTTCAGCTGCAGATTACAATAAGCAAATATATTATGCAACGTCTTATTCAAGGCTTACCTAATTACCTACTATTGTTTTCAATAGATCTTTACTAAATGCAAATACGTGATGTGGTTACGTTAATCAATATTATTATGACGGTAAGTAAAATTTTATTTCTCGACTCCTTATTTCCTCTATACAGTACTCTATATTTAACCGATTCCACATTACGGTCCATACTTGATAATGGTTGAAATCGGATCAGGAATAAGGAGGGGGGATTCGGAAATCCCCAATATATCTCGGGTTATCATGCGTTGGATCAATCAATGTTATAGAACAATAATCAACTCATAATTCTAATATTAAACGCGTTATTCGAACTTTCCTATTTTCATTCTTCAGTAAACTTCTACTCATCGAATTTCATGTATTTAGAAATAATAAATATATGTTGAGATGAGATCACTAGCAAATCACATCACCACGTGAGAAATCTGCTTAGTTAATGCAGCCCCTGCTTGACGAATATTTTTATCTATCTGAGTGACAAAATAACTTTTATTATTTTCTTATGGGAATGAATGTTTTACATATTTACATTGGAGAATAACGAAATTCATCTGCACGAATATGCTTAAATCGTGTAAGGTAAAGTATTTGCAGATATGAAATATTCATGTTGTAGCTGCTCTCCTGGAGAAAAACTCGTCCTCAAAGCCCACAGAAGTCTGTGCGCAGTCTTAATAGAGAAAGATGCACCAGGGCATAATTTGTGTGTAAAATAGTCATTGTGCAGCTCTGAGAGTGTTCCCTCCAAAAAGGGCACCTGTCAAACCGCGCTTTTGTGGCTTACAATGGGCGCACAATCGGACGGTTTGGCTTGGAAGTGAATCGGCGAGGTGTCCGAAACACTAGGTGTCTATGCAGGCACGGTGGCCCAGGTGTGAGGCAGACAATGCCTTCTAGTTACCCCCAGCCACCTTTGTTGTAAGGCCGTCCTTTCTTTGCACCGCGGACGGATACACTGTCTCAAAGGTGGGAGGCTACCCACGCCCTAGTCTCCTCACCTTTTGTGCTAACGGATCAAGAAACAACCGTCCTCGGTCAATTCGTCTATTTAGCAGATTTCTCTAAGGTCCAGGACAATAGTGCTGCGTACATTAAGCAGATGTCCCATGCGCTGGAATAGATACGCTGATGAACTCGATCTGACCACCTATTCTCTGTTTCCCCAGCAGTAAGAGTTCGATGTAAACAAGGATTAGTACGACTTGAGAAGTTTAGTAACTGAGGTAATTAAAGTTGAAGTCGGATGATTAGAAGAGATGGGCTTAAAAATACTGAAACCAAAAAATGCAAATACCTCCACTAATACATTTGAGACAATATTTGTATAAAAGTGAAATTCCAACAACATTGGTTGTCGTATAAACCGAGATACTTCGAATTTTCAAATATTCACCACCCTTAACACCTACCTCCCCCAAATCAAATTTCAGTCATACCTAATACCTATAGTTTCTTTAGTTTTTCATGAAACGTTTAAATATCGAGTAATTAAAAACATGTAGTTTATAACGTAAATTCTTAACAGATGACATCGGATCTAAAATATTTGCACATATCTCAAAATTCAATGAAAATGATATTTGGTATTTATATTTTGGAATTGTCCATAATATAACAGCATATTGTTAATATAACATGAGTAGGAGCGGTGGTTTACCGAGAGCTGAAAACTAAAAAAATCAATAACATTTAACATTCAAGATTTTGAAAACATGTATGTAACCATATTTATGTATATTTAAATTTGCAATAAGATTAACTCTATAGAACTCTTCGGCCGACGTATAGCAAAGAAGATATTTAGAATTTTCGAAATCCCCTTCTAACCCGCCCCCACACTTGACAACACTTCAAGCAAAGTGCGACAACTGGAGCGTTAACAGATAATATAATATGTATGTACGTGTAACATTTATAGACCATTTCAATTACAAAGAAATTGGTTAAATTCAATTTATATATATATATATATATATATATATATATATATATATATATATATATATATATATTTATAAAATGTGTGGACGTTTTTGACCAGGTTATTATTATTATTTATTAACGTCCACTTTTTGCAACTCAGGCTAATTGGGACGGTTTATCTACAGGTTACCACCCTTTTCTAGCCAGGGTGGAATTTAGGATGCTATTTTATGAATTTCGTCACTAAATAATTTCCTTTGCCCAGGTAACCCACTATGCTTGCCATGTGAGATTAAGGTCAACGCTTTAACTCACATGGCTAACCTGAGCCCCATCGACCAGGTTATATTTATATGGTTTATTTTGTATGGTTTTGTTGGAGTTTTGGTCCAAGGGTAACATTGACCAAAACTCCAAGAAACAACAACACCAAATATATATATATATATATATATATATATATATATATATCTCTATATATACTAGCTCAGTTACCCGGCTTCGCTTGGGAATTCATTTGAGGCCGAATGGTGATAGTATTTTTTTGGCAAGGCTTTACTTTGCACAATGTTTTGACATTTACCCGTCCCAGTGTTTAGAGTAAATACCCGTCGTTTCTGTGGATTTGTTTATAATACAATTATTTTTTTATGAAAGACTTCACTGTCCTCCATATTGTCATATTTCCCATTTCCTGTGCATTCTGCATAGATTTGAATTAGTAGTTTTTAACGTATAACTCATTTATACTTAGGTATACGACGAAAGTGTATATAACAAAAGTTACTCCAAATAACAAAATAAACAATTTTTGTTATGTGCATAATTGCCGAAACCTCAATAGGAAACGAAATATCACTATTTTGAATTCCAGGCCTCCCTTATAACCCCCACTCCTGCCCGTCCCTAGAAATGTTAGTATGGCATATTATAATGAAGGCGTTAGTACTAATTCACATACCGAGTTTGGTTTAATTCGGTTGAGTCTTCAGTGCCAAATAAAATTGTGGACTCCCGCTTTAGTTGATAGCGTATAACTCATTTATGCTTCCGTATACGGCAAAAGTGCATGTAACAAAGGTCACTCTAAATAACAAAATAAACAACTTTTGTTATGTGCATATTTGCTGAAAAAGCAATAGGAAACGAAATATCGCTATTTTTAATTTCAGGCCTCCCTTATAATCCCCACTCCTGTTCGTCTGAGAGAATATTAATATAGCCTAAAGTCTAAGTTGGGCTAGTAGTAATATACATACCAAGTTTCATAAAATTCGGTTCAGCCGTTTATGCGTGAAAAGGTACAAACAAACAAACAAATAAACAAACAAACAGACACCAAAGAAACAAAATGCAGTTATGGTGTCTATGACATGTGAAACGAAAAGTTATCGTGAAATTTCGCGAAAAAAATCAATGTACAGACAGAGGTTACAATTTTATATATATATATATATATATATATATATATATGTGTGTGTGTGTGTGTGTGTGTGTGTGTGTGTGTGTGTGTGTGTGTGTGTGTGTATTTGTCTATTAACGCTCTAGCGGTCGAAATTTTTGTTTGATTGTTGCCAAAATCGACATTTAATCGTTTTATGTAAAAAGAAAGATCAAGTTCGTTATTGACTGATATGGGACCAGTGGGAGTGGGGGGGGGGGTTAGGAGGGGGTTTTAAAAAATTGGAAATATCCCCGCTACTATACGTCGGCTCGAAAAAAGGTATAGAACCAATCTTATTGTAATTAAGTGTACTAAGGGGGGAAGTATTCATTTTTCGAAAGACGTTCGATGTTTCGTTTTTATAATGAAATAAAAGAAAGTTTTGTACTTTGTTTCATACTTCTCTTCATTCACGATTCGTAAGCTTCAATATAAATTGGCGATGAGCCAAGCTGAACTAGAAGTAATGACAAATAATTAATAAGAATTAAAAAGGTGGGAATTTGTATAGATTGTAATATTTTAATTGATGTGTGAAAGTGTAAGTAAAAAAGTTTTTATTTTTTTTGCCCATTAAGGACATGAAGTTGGCAGTTAAAGACATGTGATGTTTTTGTATAAGAAAGCAACTCTGCTCACATAAGCAACAGAAATTATTTATTTCTTTTAGAAAATGTGTTGTTTTTTTCTAGTGTTTCTGCAATTGTTGCAGACGGTCCAGAGCAATGTTGTGCATCATTACGTCAATATATAAATGGAAATGGAGATAATCCGACATTTGAATGAGAAAGCCCTTTACTCCAGCCTACCTGGAGAACTGGAAGTCTTTTGAGCCGGTGTAGGTTCTCTGACTCAGCTGCCCCTTCATTCATTCCAGAGGTTTAGCTCTTTTTGCGGCACCACGCAGTCTGTCCCATTCCGCCACCTTGTAGCCCTCTCCAGCTCCAGGTCTCACCCACCAAATTTATGGCTTCCTTCTTTACGCTTTATATCTTCGTAACCTTTTTTTTTCTTTCTGTATTGTATATAATTTGCTTTATTATAAATTGGGATTATCATTAAGGGGAAAAACATTATTCACATCATGGGGGTTGCCTGTATCTTTAAACTCTTGAGAATTTGTATGGATTAGCTTGGTGGGACGATAGGACGATATGAAAATATTTTAGTTTTCTTATCCTATTCATTCAACTCCATTCGTTCATGGGCTGTGTAAAAAAAAACAGATAATTCTGTCGTAAAAATTAAAACTTTTGTAATTGACTTGCGCACACTCAAACAAACCCATAACATACAAACTTTAGTTTCAAGAGAATTGGGAAATAACTGATATGTTTGTTCACGGAGGTATGCACAGATTCTTAATCCACCAATTTAAATATATTTTCAAGGAACTAAAATTAGATTATAAACTATTTCAAAGCTTTGGATGAACAAAATAATTTTATGTTCTAGAGTTCTAGTTTAATTACTTCATTGATCCATAACTATGAAATGCCTTATAATCTTGGTTTAATAACGTAACACATTAATTATATTTGATGAGGAGTTGACAGCATATTCCAAGAAGAATTAACGTTTCTAAAAATAACCCATCGCTGTAAAAGCAGTTGTATAATAATATTCTAGTAAAATTACTATTTAAATATATCACTATGATGAAAAAATATTATGTAACACTTTCAGTTTTTCATTTTTGTGAATAAGCCATGACACATTTGTTGAGGAATATTATACGGAATGAGCTAACCATTTAGAACTGTAATAAGCTGGAGTTGAAAAGGAGCTCTTAAAATATTTTCGTTCTTCTGCTTCGAAACGAGAAGTGTTATAGAACGTAATTTTGTAGGTTTCTGTGATATTAGAATGTTTCGGTACAAATAATCAGTAAATTTAATAGGTCCAAGATTAAAAGACGATGTGACAGACAAATTTCACTACAAAGATTAATTGACAAAAATAAAACATGACAAAACACCGGAACACATTTTGAATACAATATAAAAACTATAAAACAAGCAATATTTTATAAATTTCAAATGGGTAAAATTACACATAGGACTGGAAGGTAATGAAATTGCAGACTTTCTGAGTGTCATTTTCAAGTGATAAAGAAAACATACGAAAAATCCCTCTAATCTTATACAATAAAATCATATTCCTCTTCAATAATATACAATACAATTTCAAAATTTCATTTGAAACATATTTTAGAGGAAAAAGTGTAATGAAAAGTGGCAATAAAGATAGAAAGATCTACTTTAAAATAAGTACATCTGAAATATTTTATATCTGACATAAATAACAAAAAACTAACCCACCATCATTTTATCCAACACAACAGCTTACAAATTTTTACTTTAGTATAATTACTGAGACATGTGACAATTATACTGAAAGAGTTCACATAAATCGAATTTATGACTACCCATTCACACAATTACAGTGAAGGAGCCATCTCAAATCTTGGAAATCTAAAAACTGGAGAAACGTGGCCCTTAAATTCAGAAGGTATTCAGAAAATAGATTCAAAGGAATCGGAAAAATTTAGTAAAATAGTTTATTAAGAAACAAGACTACACTTGCGATTGTTTTGAACTAAACCAGAATAGGTGTTATTTTATTAAAATTGACTATTTTATATAAATGTAATTTTGTGCACACCGAAAAAGTACATCTCCCATATAGATTTTCTATAAAGAAGAATTAATAAAAAAACAATCAATCTAATAGCTTCGTAGAACCTAAAGAGAAATCAGCTATTGAGGTCGAACTCATGACGCGATTTTCGAAACATTTCCTCAAATGTCCATCGATCCTACAAAAACGAGATAACAAAAATGACGTCCGTTCAAAATTATATATATATTTGTCTGTTACCACTCTAGCTGTCGCAATGTTTGTTTGATCGTTACCAAACTCCATAATTAAACGTCACATGTAAAAAGAAAGATTCCTTAATGGCTGAAATCGGACCAGTGGGGGGGGGGGGTTAACTGGGTTATTACAAATTGAATGATCTATAATTATTGTTGTGTACATATGTTCGGTATCATGAATATTAACGAGAATTTTCGATTTTATAGCTTTCGGCTTTCAGTAATACCCCCAATCCTACTGTGACATATTAATAATAATCTGTTATTCCATGAACCATTTTAATCTAAGGTTAAATAGTAAATATAGTTTTCATTGAACATTTACATTGTGAGATATATACAAATATGTTCTGTTGACCCTCACCACTTTGTTGTGTTCTTGGATTACTAAAATTTGAGTGAGTGAGATACAAATTATTCTCATTCAGTATAAATTACAGCACTAGCTATAGGAAATACCTTTCAATAAAATTAATACGTTATATTCAGATATATTTTAGTAATTGTTTTTCTTGCCGATCTAGAATATTTGTATCTATCTGTATATTTGAGGTTGGTTTACCTGTTTACGATTCAGACGCTTTCCGTTTGGAGGCTATTTAAATTGACTGAAGGATTTCTCATTACCGGTTGTTATTCACCTAATATTCACGGTGGTATTAAGTGTTTGTTACCAGTATGTAGATTTCTCTATTGTAAAACTTCACGTGGGAAATCTGCATAGTTTACGCAGAGGAATACGCAACTAACAATTTTATTTGATGAATTCATCACTGAATAAATTCCTATTACCCAGATGAGAATCGAACTCATAAACCTTGGTTTAACAAACCATATATACATATAATAAGGATTCATTCACAATTAAATCGATTACTATTAGTATTTCTTGTATAAATAAAGAAGCCTGTTGAGTTTTGAACTTGTACAATCCTTCTAGGTGTATACTATTGTCCAGAGTGAGGTCCAACTGTGCTCTAAAAGCGTGTAAGTGGCCTTCTGAAGGAATACAAAAATTAGTATTGACAGAGAGGCTGTGAATGGGAGATAGAAGGAGCGAGTGCAGAGGCAGCGTGCTAGAAGAAGAGGCAGACAACGGACGAGGTGAGAAGAGCACAAAGGCTGAGGACAGTGGAGGAGGCAGAGGTGTACTTTTGTCAAAGGTGTCTTTGTGAATCTCCAACAAAAGGGTATGTTTTTGCCAAGAGCTACACAATGGCGCGACGACCAGGTGCCTGCTTCACACTCTCTTCTCGCGTGTTATTCACGTTTCATTTAACTTATAAGAGCTTCCTATGTATAAATTTTAAAGCGAAGGGGGTGGTAAACGGAGGGAGGTTTCATCCCTCTCTACAATAGGGGATAGGGGTAGCTCATTGTTCGACCCATAGACACAGAAGTTTTTTTTAATATATATTTTCAGCTTGTGAATGCTTCACCGTCCAGTTTTGTGACGTCTAAAGTGTGTGACATATTTCAATAGTTGACTATCTTCTTTCCTTATTAGACTTGGCCATTTTACTTTTTGTATTATCCTTTTATGAGCTGGTACAAAAAACCAAATTATACTCATAAATTATTTAATTACTTAACATGAATAAGGAAACACAATATCTAAACAACGTTAATTTATGGAGTCTTGCATATATAAAACAAAATAAGAAACTCAAACGCAAAACAAAATAGAAAAAAAATGCAGAACACAAGTCGTAGTAGAGAATAAAGTAAGAATAAAAATAGCAACACTTTCTTTCCATCATAGTAGTTCAAATAAAATAAATAGAGTTATTATCAAACCAAACACGCATGGAAAAAAAATTAATTTAAACAATTAGTAGTTAACAAGTAATTATAGAATAATGGTCTAAATGTTGATGATTTTTTTTTTAAGGTCAGGAAGTGTTACATGCTCCTTTACTTTAAAGCGTGCATCCAATGATACGTATAAATTAAATTTAGTATCTATAGGCTACACCTGGTAATGAATTCCGTGATGAGGTAAACCAGATTTTCACAAAAGCGAAAAAGAGGGTCACATGCAGCGGTTTCCCGTTGTCGTCTGGATCAGAATATCCAGTAATAAAGGCGTCATGACGAAAATTTCATTCACACCAATGAAGGAGAAATTCCACCCGCAGGCAGAGTTGTTAGATAGCCACCCCTCCGTAGCCTGTAACCAGCATGAGCTGACTAATGATAGGCATTGACCAGTATCAGTATGCAGACTACTACTTTAAACTGCCCTCCAGCCAGTAAGTGAGAATTTTGACAAGGAAAGGCAATGAACTCAATACATAATTCGAAATCACCTTGTCGGATTTTTCATAGACATTTAAAATAGCACTCCTGTATCAATTGACCTTAAGAAAACTCCTCTCCTATCCTAAACTCTGAAAGAAGCAAATTGTGTCTCGCAGTAATATGGAACTCAAAAGCCATAAGTAAATTGCGTTCAATTGAGGGATTTTTGGGTTTCAAAATCAATTAGCATAATCCATTACCCCGGAAGGCTTTTTTGGTCTACAAAAAATATAAATAAAATTATATTTAAAATAAAGATTATTATAATAAAAAAATAATTTCTCAGGTAAGAAAAGAAAAGGTCTCGTTCCTTCACAGTTGTTTATTCTATCCGACCGAGCGCTTTTAGAGCATATGACCCATCATCAGTGCCCTCTTCACAAAGATGTTAATGGAATCCTTCTTACGTTTGTTGACAGTCTCAACAAACGTAAGAAGGACAAGACCACTTCAGAAATGAAGAGCCCCTGAAGAGTTGGTATATAGACCACGAAACATGTAGGGCAGTATCAATAAAGTTTACGCGAAAAAATGTTTATATTGGTGACCCTTGCCAAGAAAATATGAAGAATATATTTTCTCATTGTATACGGTTGGTAACCATGTTTTCTATTCAACGGAACAAGAAATTTAACTCATCCTTTATCTTCGTTTTGAAAGAACCACCGACTGAAAGTATGCTATATTTATTTCACCTATTTAACAACCCATATTTCTTGGCATTAAACCACCTCTTCAGGAGCGAATTCCTTTACTGAATGAACCCCAAAAAATGAATTCCTTGATCCATATAGACCTAACCTCATCTTATATAGAAAATGTTTATGACTATTAGTGCACTATTTAAATATTCAAAATCACTTTGAAGGTTAAATCATCAGTGAAGTATCTTCGGGCATATAAAACTATTTCTTAGGATTTGAAAATATAAATAAAATTATATGAAACAGATTTTAAAATAAATGGGTCTCAATCACTTATTAAGAAGTATAAATATTGGTTCAGACATTTTTGATCGATGATTAACCAGCGAACCATATTTTGTGGTAATACGAGAATTATAAAGCTGACAGAATAATCTATTCAGCTAGGATCAAGAGAGCTGAAGGGAAAAAAAGGACGTAAATAATTAAACACGTGCTGGAATACACAATACAATAAAAAATATTATGTCTAAAAATAAACTCTGATAAATAAAAGCATCAAATATTTCTTCGCTCACTTAACTTCCACTTATAATAAATAAATCCGATGGGATGAATTAGTGTTTCCAAAGCATGAAAAATATGAATGGGTGTAGGACTGGAAAAAAAATAATAAAGATATATTGGTATATGGTATAAGTATGGCATATATATCAAGAGGGAGGTGAATGTTAGTTTGGTCACGGTAAGGCCGTACCATGGTATAGTATTGGTCGCGTGGCGGATTGCCGGATCACTAATGAAAATTTACAACCTCCCCCGGCCTCCAGAAAACTCGGACCTTTGACACCGTCGCTCTTCAGCCGTAGTTCTACCCAAGCCAGAATTATCCTCTTTTTGAATGGGCTTAGAGAAACAGGTATGAGAGAACTGGTGTGTATTCCCACATGAATGGTTCCTAAATCTATGAAAGGCTAGCCGGACGGTTTCAGTTATAGTCACACCTAATTCCTTCCAGTGGCAATAATTGATTAAGCATATTAGGATTAGAAATTATATACTTAGTATGATTAGTAGTGGTCAGTCATTGACTAATGTTAATGGCATTACAATTAATTAAATAATCTGTTATTTACGAAACCTCTCATGATACTACAAAGTCCGCCACGCAGGGACTGTGCAATTTAAGCAGATTTTTCACGGGTATAGCTCATCTCTTACCATATATCCTCCAATGCTATATAAAATAAAGGAGATATTTTGAATTTTCAAATTTCCTCTGAAACGGAAGGGGGTTTTCCTTTTCTTTGTCCGTTCTCCATTATAATAATGGAATATTTAAAATTTTCAAAGTCCCCCCCCTCTAAATCATTTTCCCACTGATCCGATGTCTGCCATTAACAAACCTGATCTTTCTTTCTTCATGAGAGGATAAAACGTCAAGCTTGGTAACTAACGAACCAAAATTACTTTATAATATACTTTTTGAACAGACCTCATTTACGAAATCTCCTGGGTAGGATCGATAAGCATTTGAAGAAATGTTTCGATAATAGCGTCATGAGTGCAACCATAAATGTTGTTTTCCTTTATGGGATAATTGCTGTAATAAACACACTGTGGTATGTAATGTGTAACATCTACGAAAAGTAAAATATAATGGCTTTAATGTTAAATAGTATAGCAGTAGCCATAAAATATGTTACGTTAAATTTTAGGAATTAACACATTCTTTGAATTAAATTATTCATTCACGTCCACTTTTTGCAACTAAGGCTAATTTGGACGAGTTATCTACGGGTTACTACCCTTTTCAAGCCAGGATGGAAAAAAGGATTTTATTTAATGAATTCCGTCATTAAATAAATTCCTTTGCCCAGGCGGGAATCAAACTCGCCACTCTAGGTTTAATATGTGAGATTCTTGTTATTGTTAAAAACATTCTTTGTTATCGTTTTTTTGTAAAGGAATTTTCCAATAAAGAGGTGGTTTGGTGCCAAGAAACACGGTGATCTAAAGTAGTTTAATTGGTTTGGCCCCCCGCATAAGACTCCAAAGAAATATAGTACACTTTGGGGTCAAAAGGGCTTTCGTAGAAAAGAAAAAATTTCTGATGAATTCTTTCTGATGAATAGGAACGGAGATATTAATGATTTTGTTGTATTTTTTTCTCCTCTTCAACCTCCACTTTGGATAGCTCAATGAAGTTGGCCAATCGACAATATATCACGACTTCTTTCAAGATACTTATTCACCGAGTTATATTTACTATGTACAAATCAAAAACTCTTAGCGTTTAGAAAATATTACCACATTTTCTTCAAAATATTGTGAAACTGAAAGTGATAAATTTAATTGAAAATTAGTGAGTACACGGGCGTAGGATTTTTTTTTTTTTTTTAATTATGCAATATTAAAAATTCACATATTTTAAAGCCATAAATTTTAAATATAAGTATTGTGATGCACTATCTATGTTAGTGGGATTGCACTTTGGTCATTTAATACCAGAACCAGATGATTGACGAGATATGAAAAGTTAAAGATAAATGAGGTAAGTGAAAGTAGTTTAAGTTATATAAAAATCATGGAAAAGTTATTACAAGGCAACTAACATAATCACACACACAGATATATATATATATATATATATATATATATATATATATATATATATAAAACATCAGTCAAAATAAAAGGGATATGAGTTTAAGCTTAACAATTGTTGTATATTAGTAAATTACCATAAATTGACAATCTTATGAGTAGTAGGCCAAAAACTGCAAACTAAAAATAAAACTCTGTTAATATTAGAGTTAAAGAAACAATGTATAGAACAAAAGTCGTAGGATATTAAATTTACAAAAAGATGAGATTTATAACAATTTTGGATCTACCTTGTTTTAAAAGAGATATTTGGGAGTTTTCTTCCGCCGCCCCAAGGAAGTCTCAACTCATGGTCTGATTTCAGTTATTAGTGAACTTGATTTTTCATTTTACATGATGCGCTTTAACGTGAAATTTGGTAACGATCAAAAAAAATTATTACAGCGGTAACCGAAGAATATGTATGTTTCAATGCACATCATATTCGTTATCTCCTAAGGAGGATTGATTGACATTTGAAGACAGTTTTCGAAAATTGCGTAATAAGTACATTCCGAGTAAGTGAGTTCCCTTCAGAGAAATCTGCTAAAAGTGCGCTCACCAGACAGAATTGCAAGGCGTGGCTTTCAAAATTTGATGATGATGCCTTAGAATTAGCGGTATGATGTCATCGAATATGAATGGAACAATGGCCTTAGGAAAAGGATAGCTGGATCTAGACAGGACCCACTTGAGAGGTAAATTTACCACCTCATCAGGAATAGTGGGTATATATTGCTGGCCACTAGAAGAGACCAGGTACAGGGCAGACTAAATCCCACTTTTATGCTATCATAAACAACACTCAGCTGACAGAAGGGCTTATATTGTCCCGGGAAGGCGTGGGTAGAGATGCCACTGCCGGGAGAGATTTGTATAACAAATAACTGCTTGAATTAGGTGTATTTTGCCGGGAGCTTTAGTCATTAGTGGAGAAACCCATTGTAGCATTGTGTATAGCTCCGCCCCTGTCTTGTAGGCAACAATGTACCCTTTGTTCTGATTATTCATATGTTTGGGGTAATTTATTGACGCGGGGTGTCCCCCGACCGAACCCGGCCCATCTCCCTCAAGCGGAGGATGAAAAATGAGCATTCTTTATTGGCTGCTCAAGAGAAATTACCAAACAACCCTCTAGAGGGAGCCCTAATAGCACCAGCTATCAACATACGGCTCTTAGAGTTACATACATTTTAGGGTAAAACATGCTATGGATAACATATATACATTATATATTACTCACCGTATTATACTATATTTAACTCACCGTTATATAATGGACAAAGTTAATTTTTAACACCTTTAATCTCACATGGTAAACCTAAAGTGGTGAGTTCGATTCTCGCCTGGGCAAAGGGAATTATTTACTGACAAAATTCATTAAATAAAATTATTTTGTCCTACCCTGGCTAGAAAAGGGTGGTAACCTGTAGATAACCCGTCCCAATTAGCCTGAGTTGCGAAAAGTGGACGTTAATAAATAATAATAATAACAACATATTTAATTTGGCTATACCACATATTGTTACGTTTATTACAAAAACAGTAATACTCGTTGTTTATTAGAGTCCTTTTGGATTGCCAAATTAAACACACAAGCTTAATAATAATTCTTAACTATTAAACACAGCATGCACTGATAACTTTAATGTTCTGCTTATTGCACAGTCCAATGACTCACGATCACTAAAGTTCACAAGAACACGGCACTGGACTGTCCTTTACTTTTTACATAGCACTTCACTGTTCTTCACATAAAACACTTTGCCCCACTGCAACTAACACGCGCTGTTCACTAAAGCTGCACTGAACGCACTGTTATTCACTTAAAGAGAGCTGAGAACAAACTAATTGTCGGGGTGGACTGGACCCCTTTTATAGCTCGGCGGCTAACATCAAAGGAAACAGTCTAGACACGTCTAGATCCCCGGACAGATATTACTGAGAACGGGGCTCTTTTCATCAAACTCGTACTTCTTAAATATGCGATTAACTCTGTTTAATTTTTCATGTACTTAGTTATCGCAAGAATATTTTCTTTTAATAAATCATAATTCTGAAGGAAGAACTCAAGAAAAGTCTCAATACCGTAAGCACAAGTTTTATATTTCTTTTAATAATGTCGATTTAAATATAGGTCATTCTTTGCCAAGTATATGAATATAAAACCATGGTTCATGAGAAGAATGTGCTTATTAATTAGTATGTGATCGACAATAATAAAAATCAGAGGTGGCCACCACATGACTTCCTTGTACTCCTATTAAATTAAATAAACACAATATTTGGTTGTAATTAATTTAAAAGTGATCGAATAATGTAAGACTTTATTAATACACCATTTCATGATAAATAAATTTTTAAGTCTCAAATAGGATTTATCTGTAAATCTCTCTTGATAAAAAAGCGACGTGACAACAATCCCAAATACAAAACAATCCCAAATATATATATATGGTGTTATTTTTATTGGAAGTTTTGGTCAATGTTGGTGAAAAAATCTTAGTTTATGCCAATATTTCGAGAATCTTTATTTTCTCTTCTTCAGGGATGTAAAATTACAGGTACTACTTTATAATATTGCACATTGTTATTAAACTAGAGTTTAATAACACCAACTTTGACCATAACTCCAATAAGAATAACAACACCATATATAAATATAAGCTGGTTGAAAACAACAACACACATATATATATATATATATATATACATATAATTGTAACCTCTATCTGTACATTGATTTTTTTCGCGAAATTTCACGATAACTTATCGTTTCACATGTCATAGACACCATAACTAAATTTTGTTTCTTTCGTGTCTGTTTATTTGTTTGTTTGTTTGTTGCCTTTTCACGCATAAACGGCTGAACGGAAATTTTATGAAACTTGGTATGTATATTACTACTAGCCCATCTTAGACTTTAGGCTATATTAATATTCTCTAAGACGAACAGGAGTGGGGGTTATAAGGGAGTCCTGAAATTAAAAATAGAGATATTTCGTTTCCTATTGCTTTTTCAGCAAATATGCACATAACAAAAGTTGTTTATTTTGTAATTTAGAGTAACTTTTGTTATATGCACTTTTGCCGTATACGGAAGTATAAATGAGTTATACTCTAAAAACTATAGCGGGAGTCCACAATTTTATTTGGCACAAAAGACTTAACCGAACTAAACCAAACTCGCTATGTGAATTAATACTAACGATTTCCTTATAATAAGCCATACTAATATTTCTAGGGACGGGCAGAGGATGGGGTTATAAGGGAGGCCTGAAATTAAAAATAGCGATATTTCGTTTCCTATTGCTTTTTCAGCAAATATGCACATAACAAAAGTTGTTTATTTTGTTATTTAGAGTAACTTTTGTTATATGCACTTTTGCCGTATACGGAAGTATAAATGAGTTATACGCTAAAAACTAAAGCGGGAGTCCACAATTTTATTTGGCACTAAAGACTCAACCGAATTAAACCAAACTCGGTATGTGAATTAGTACTAACGCCTTCATTATAATAAGCTATACTAACATTTCTAGGGAAGGGCAGGAGTGGGGGTGTTAAGGAAGGCGTGAAATTAATAATCGTGATATTTCGTTTCCTATTGCATTTTCGGCAAATATGCACATAACAAAAGTTGTTTATTTTGTTATTTAGAGAAACTTTTTTTATATACATTATCATCGTATACCGAAGTATAAAGGCGTTATACGCTAAAAATTATAGCGGGAGACAACAATTTTATTTGGCACAAAAGACTCAACCGAACTAAATAAAACACTCAGTATGTGTATTAGCACTAACGTCTTCCTTATAATAAGCCATACTAACATTTCTAGGGACGGGCAGGAGTGGGGGTTATAAGGGAGGCCTGAAATTAATAATAATGATTTCCTATTGGGGTTTCGGCAAATATGCACATAACAAAAGTTGTTAATTTTGTTATTTAGAGAAATTTGCTCAACACTTCTTTTCAATGTGAACTACCAGGTACCTCACCTGAAAAAATTAATTCAAATGTATGTCAAATTTTTCTCCTTAATAATTCAAATCTATGCATAATGCACAGGAGACGGGAAATATGACAATATGCAAGACAGTGAAGTCTTACATAAAAAAATAATTTTATTATTGACAAATGCCAACAACGGGTATTAACTAGGTATACTATGGAACGGGTAAATGTCAAAATATTGTGCAAAGTAAAGCCTTGCCAAAAATATACCATCACCATTCAGCCTCAACTGAATTCCCGAGCGAAGCCGGGTATCTGAGCTAGTATATATATATATATATATATATATATATATATATATATATATACGTATACATACCGAAACAAGAGTCAAAATGGGTCGAGGAAGGGCCAAAACGGATAATTCCGTTGATTTCGGAAAGCTGAAAATTTTCGCGATTACAAAACTTTCTTTACTTGACATAAGGATTTAAAAATAAATGTCAGTGATTATACTTCCCAACACAAACTAAGGGTATACTTGATGTTTTTTTTCTATTGGAAGGGTAATGTGATAAGATTAAATGTTTTTAGTTAATTCGTTTCCAGAAAATGATGGTATAATGTAAAGCTCATTCTGTTCAATATGACCTGATAGGATTGGATCCCCAGGGTATGCCCATTTAGAGTAAAAGGAGTTCCGGCACAAATGTATTTGAGATAAAAAAGAATGAAAAAGAAATACAAGTTTACAAGGCAATATGAACATATAATAGATTTTAGCAGATTTCTCTTAACTGAAATACTCTATTGAGGTTGTACCCCCAATGCATTTTCGAAAACGTTCCTCAAATATCCATCAGTCCTATTTCGGAGATGGGACTCCGATCGAAAAATTGTTTGTAACTAATTTTGTTTGAAAATATTATTCTATACACTTTTTGTCTATATTTTAAATACACTTGACCACATTTTCTTTTATCTGCATTAATTTCTACTTTAATAACTGGTAACTAACTTTTAGCTTAATAGTATTTGGTGATAGAGACCTTATAGCACTCTGTCCAGATCACGAATTCACTAAGATCCTCCAATATCATAACCTAGCCTCTGCAAGTCCTTCCTCGGATGGTACCCCATCATCACATTGCACACGCTCTAGGTACCTTTCTTAGGGTTATTCGTTATCAGAGCAAGCCCAGGCTTTCCTGGGTGTGACATCTCCAACCACAGAGAACCGTTGGTCAGACGACCGTTATGTAGTCAAAACGGAGTTTTAAGAAGATCACAGAAGGTCCTGATCACTGCGAAAGACATCTGATCCCTGTGATAATTATATTTACGTTACTAGTCTCCATTAATACGCATCGCAAACGCAAACAGAACAAGCTGGTCTAGGTGCTGAAAGTCCCTGGTCCGTCTAGACGTTCATCTTCATGAAGTCAATACTTCATCAGCCTATGACATCTGCAGTGTGAGGACATTGAGTGTGGTACTGCCTACTAACTGTCAAACTTGGTTTGCACCATTTACTGCTAGGTTAATGAGTAGTGTGAAAATCGAAGAGAAGCCTAACTTAGTCTTTCAACTCTCTGATAGTCCTCTCCAGAGACATCCTTCTAAATGTGTTAACTTGTGGGCCTTTCCTATAACCTTTATATCCTGTAAACGGCCGATCAACTCAAATAGAGAATAAGCCGTGATCGTTTGATAAAAGTATCTCAGATAATCGCCTAATACCCAACCGTCCATTAACCTTCTTTATAAATCGCACTGTTAACCTCCGGCAAATAAGCACCAACAGGCCTTAACAGAAAGAAGAAAAATCACTACAATTTTAATATTTAAATTTATTTATCGTCTTAAATGAACTCATGTATAGGAGTTAAAAGGACGTCATTGTTTGAAGAGAAATACCTGTTGTGCACTTTCACCAGCAGTGGAAGATGGAATAGTAGAGTGATGATGATAGAATACTAATAAATCTTAGATGTTTTGTGATTTGTTCTATAGATACAGGCTGAAGTCCTGGGTCTTTCCCATCACCATCTTATAGCATTCACGGTCTCCGCACCTCCAGGTCAACATGCTCCGCCCCTTCTTCCTTGAGTATACTATATGATATATACCTGAGTAGTTCTAGTCCTACCATTTGACCCTAACCATATGAATATGCATTTATTTTTGTCGAGCAGAGAATCGAGAAAGGTTCATTTACTGCCTCAGTATTTGGACGTTCCTTTTGATACTGCATGGACTTATGTACGACGATTTCTAACATCGGGTTAATGGGAATCTTTATAGGGGTCTTTAATTTAAATGGCTCAAAACTGATTTTTTGGGGAACTATAGTGCGAATATATAGAATTATATTCTTTCGTATATGGGAAATGAAATGTCGTAATGTTCGTTGAATACAATTTTCAGTTTGAGGATCGTATTTCGGAGCATGCAATGCCTCTTCCCTGCGGAAGGATTTGGGGCTAACAACTTGTTCAATCTGTGAATAGCTGGGCTGGTGAAGAGGGAAACAGATAATGGGGATGAGGCAGGTGATGAGTGGAGAAGCAACAGTTGGTCTGGAGGGTGTGGGGGCGGCGGAGGGAAAACCGGACAAGTGGACCGGTACTGTAATTAATGAGGTGAACCAAACCGGTACTCCGCCCCCGGGGGAAAACAACCCCCAGGCCATTCCCAGAGTCAGCGATAATCTGTGGTTTAGCACCAGTGCCATGCTGTCTCAGATACCGGTCTAAGAGGATCAACGGGATTCCGAAAAGTATTAGTAGGCCCAGGAGCACTTGCATTGTGTCCTGCAAGGAGCCCAACATTCGCCATTGTTGTTTACTGTCTATAGGTGTGCATGCAGCCGTTGTGCCCTGCAATTCAAATCGTATTCATCCTTTTACGCTTCATAGATATAAAAAGAATCCATTTAAAGTTTCAGTCTGGGTAACAATGTCCCCAAATCCTCCTCAATCTTAGGCCTTAATCATTCCTTTTTGTTCCTTCTTGTGTCGCTTTAGCGGCTGTGCAATCTCTACTTTCCTTCATACTCAAACCGATATCTGTCTTTGGGAAACGTATTATTGACCAATTGGCTTAAAACAATAGAATAACCAGTGAATAAGAATCGCTGCTCCGTTGACAGGACAGTAGATTACTGTTATAATTTCAATCATAACACTGAGTAATCTATAATAAAACTCTTTAATTTTAGAAATTTCGATGATGGTTTTTGAGGCTACGCTGCTAGTATTTGCAGGCCCACGGGCCTATTGGATTTAAATGAAGATGAAAACAATCCTCAAACAACTTGAAACGCTCACAAATTGACACACTGAAAATACACAGACATAAACCATCAGCGCCTAAATAATAATAAAATGGAATTTCTGTCACTCTCAAAAGTAGGGTATTCTAACATTTTTTCAAATTTGAACATCATTTAAAATTTAAATTCATGACATAGATAACTCAAGGCTCGAATGTCACATTACATTGCAAAATTAATTGGTTAATTCTCACTCACACCCCCCCACCCTCCCCCCCATTAAAGTTAATTTGAATGTACGAATTCTAAAACAAGTGAAAACAATCTGAAGTATCTCTCGCAGTACCAAAATCGTTTTTAACAAAACATGATAAACCGTTTGAAGTAGTAACTTGTGTGAATTGAATAGTCATTTTTCTTTTTACACACGTCCATAAAAAAAAAAAAAAAAAACTGTCCCTTGTTATTAGTCTCAGCCAAACATTCCTCAAAAAATGTCTCTTAAGATAATATCATACGGCAAAACCAAGAGGTAACTTCTAGATATAACTAATAACTAAGTAATGTCCATAAAGTATTAAAAAGTATAAAACCAGAAATTAAAGACAATATGAAATGTTTCACTAAAAACTGATTCTTACCAGAATCAAATATAAACCTGTTAACAAGGTACAGAGATTCAAACAGTTCACAATCAGAAAATATCATCCTGAAAGGATTTGAAGAAATAGTACGCATGAAAGTCCTATTTAGTTAGATGGTATAACGACCAACTATTAAAACTAAACAGAACCTCTTAAAAACGGAGCTCTGGTTAGTCTTGTGAGTTAAGGTGTTGGTCTTAATCTTTAAGTTATACCTGGAATCTCCAAATCCACTCTCTCATGGACAATAGGTATTTATTTAGTTGCGAAATCATTAAATGCAATCCTTAGTCTCTACCTGGTTTGAAAAGGGCGTTAACCTACGAATAACCGTCTCATTTAGTACACAAAATGGACGTTAATAAAATTTTAATAAAAGTTGGTAGAGAAAGATACTGAGATTTAGAAGGACTGCTTCCTAAGTTCTGAAAACTATAAATTCAAAAATAAAAAGGTTCTCGCTCAGGAGCTGAGTAAAGTAAGCAGATTTCCCACTGTATGAAACACCACTGATCTCTTCTCAGCGTAAATTCTCTATTTCTAAAAAGAAATTCGAAAAGCAGAAGTGATTTACTGAAGATTGAAAACAAGAAAGTGCGAATAACTCCCTGGATATTTGATTTACGAAAAAAATGTTTGTAACATCAATTGTAAAGTGCCAATAGTTTAACAAAATTGTTTATCAAGCATTTTGCAATCAGTTTCATCATAAAGAGATATTTTGAATTATCCAATTCTTCCATTCACTAAACCCCCACTACTCCAGGTCCGATTTCCAACAATACCAAATATGATCTTTATGTTGATTGAAACGCTTAATTAATAACAATTACAATTAAATGATCATTTTCGAGTAAAGAACGGAAAATCTTAATTGATAAGGTCATCAAATACGTATTTGTATGTATCTCGCAAATTAAAGCTCAATAAAAACCATATTTGGTTTCTTTGGAATAAAATAATTCGTGGTATAACAGCTTATTGTTAATATGTCATGAGTAGAAGTGAGGGTTTACCTGGTGGCCGAGAACTAAAGTACGGAAATTTCAATATAGAGAAAACACACAGACACACACACACACACACACACACACACACACACACATATATATATATATATATATATATATATATATAAAAGAACATGTATAGAACATTACATTTGCAATAAGGTTGCTTTATATAATTTTTCGATGCTACGCTTAATAAATCAGATATTTTAAATTTGCACCCCCCCCCCGTCACTGGTCGCTTGAAATCCATTAACGAATTTGATCATTAAATTTACATAAAACGTTTAAATATCGAGTTTGGTTATAGTTAAATAAAAATTGCGGCCACGGGAGCGTTAACTGACAAATTTATATTTACTTATGAACGGGCCTCATTGAAGTGTGGGAACGATGGAAATTTGAAGAAACGAAAAACGCGTCTTGAGATCAAGTTTAACAGCTGATTTCCCTTTAAGTGAAATCTTCTAATCTTCTTAGAAGGGATGAAATAGGAAAAGTCAAAATAACTCTGTAGCTATGAGTCGGGTCGAAAAATGATATATTATAACCAATCTTGTAGTAATTTTCCTTTTCCTAGTTTCAGTAAGGTTTCCTATGACTGTTGTTCTATACACTCTATCTGGTATATTATTCCACTTTTTTACATCTTTTAATTTTCAGCTTTTAGTAAATCCCCCAGTCATCCTATTCGGGCCAGTAATAAGGGTATATAGAGAAAGGTGGAATTCAAAATATCTCAGATATAGAAATATTTCTTGTTTTGCAGCCTTCAGGAAGCCACCACTTGTACTCGTTTTTTAAATTTAAAAATGTAGAATATATGGTGAGATGAGATATGTAGGGTTTTATGTCAACGCGTGGGAAATCTGCTTAATGTAAGGAGCCACTGCGAGAGGGACTTTTTTTTTTATTTCGAAAAAATCTATTAATTATGATCTATGAGACTTTATGATCCTATGGATCGGTACGGAGATATCAAATCATGTTAAATGAATTGTATCAAAATGTTTTATTTATTTAATTTAATAGGAATATTGGGAAGTCGTGAGGAGACCATATCAGTGAGTTTTCAGTGATGTAACTAGAATTTTTATCTTCATATGTGGTGGAAAGTGGGAAATATAAATGTGGTTTATACTAGTAGCTTGTTTATAAGAGATCCATGATGTCTAGTCCAGCATAGAAGAAACAAGGATATAGGATGAAAAGAATCCTATTACGCGGAGATACTTCAATCCTTTCCAGTGTTTCCAGGTAACAGGATTGTGGTGTCCTTTTGTTCTCGCCTTACAGCCATTGTGCCTCTTGTTTGGAAGCCGCAGGGATTCATCCTTTTCGGCGGCGCTGTTCCGCCCGGATCGTCGTAGGCGGTGTTCGGACTGGGCACTGAATGGTGGAATCGGCGAGAGAAGAGGCACAATGGGATGGGACAGAATGGTCTATCCCAATTAGCAAGTAGAGGGCTTTGTGGTTGCACGGCCAGCTGGCAGCAGTCTCCACTAGCTGCTGTAGGGACACCTTTCCCTCTCCCTTTGTCTTTCGGCGAGGCGTAAACTCTGCCCGTCTGCCCAATAGAGGTGCTTTACACTACCTACACACCTACTCTCTCTCTCACTCTATTCTTCCTATCGAGTCCGAATCATACTAGCTTATTGTCACTTCTTTTATGGGAGCCAACCAAGGTAATAATTGTTCACAGCAAGATGATGGAAACGATTTGACGATTCCACACAATAAAATTATCAAGGACTCCGCACTTCCCGAGCTGTAAGAAGATAATTTGTAAATCAAATTTTCTCTTTCCCCAAAACCTGGAAAAGAGTAATTTATAACCAAAACAAAGGTATTGCTTCAGACGGAAATAAGGTTTCAGTCATCTATTGAGGATAATAGATCACCGACACTCAGAATATTTTCCAGGTGTTCAGGTTTACAGCCATTTGTTTCATCTTTCCAATATTAACCGGCCGTTGTACCGTTTTGGGCTAATGTCTTCTATGTACTCCAAATATTTGAGTATAATAGCAGTGCATCCCGTCGTTTGAATCGTTTCACTTGGTACTATAAAGACTGTATTAACCTATGCAGGAAATCATTCCGTTATATTCATTACGTACCACAAATGTTCTGTACCATGTCTCAAAATTACAATTAGATAGATCTCTTTAACTGTTGTCATCAGCTTATTTTAATTTTCTTCCAAGTAAACCCCTACTCCTGTCAGTGGTGTAGTACACAGTATAAAATGGCCCTCATTAACCGTATTCAAATCTTTGGTACATCAACAAATTCGACAATTATATTGAACCACTCTCATAGAAAAAAAAAGTACGTAATGCCCATAAGTCGAAGTTAAACATTTGTAAATTCATAAATCTAATACTATCTTCAGATCGAAAACTGTATTTTAAACACAATTCGTTATTTACACATTTTCAATAAAACCAATATTTACGAAGACGAATAACTGTTGATATATTTATTGATGAATAACTGTTTTGACGTCCAAGTTACTCCCCCCCCCATCACAGTTGATATTTGAATTCTAATACAGCCTATGTTGTCCCTTGGGACAGTTGATTAACAAATTAAAAATCCATAGAAGTCCTCTTAGCCGATTTTGAGTAGTTGGTAATGGACACATTGTCAGACAGACGGTCAGAAATGATATTCCATTGTGATAGCATTGTTCTTTCTTAGAACAGACAAATACTTGAAAAAAATGTATCCCCACTGAATTTAAATAAAACTCAGCAGAATCCTAGAATTATGTACGTATATATTTCGGTCGACATTATTGACCTTTGAGATCTTTAGCCGCTCCCTAGTGAGACTCCAAGAATTCGTGATCAGAGTTTTTACGTAGTGAGTGAGCAACTCGACGTACAACCCCGTTAACCAAGGAGGACATGGAATTAGTTAGACTGACCTCATTGTTCCCGGAGTGTCTATGGCCAGTACACGCTGTCAGTGTCCTTATGGACGAGTGCTACGAGAATCATAATCGTCTGTCTTTCCGAAGGGATGTCAGACGTATATACTTGTTAGCTCCAACTGGTCCATAACCACGGTACACTAGAGCGCTCTGGTATCAAACTAATACTCTCCCTTGGCGGCGATCGAGCGTGCATCTTTTTTACCTTCAGCTTACTGATAGTAGTGTGTGTGTGTGTGTGTGTGTGTGTGTGTGTGTGTGTGTGTGTGTGTGTGTATAAGTAGTAAGGGCGGGGGAACGGGGTGAGAAAGTGAGAGAGAGAGAGAGAAGAGAGAGAGAGAGAGAGAGAGAGAGAGAGAGAGAGAGAGAGAGATAGAATATGAGGCTAAGCTTATCTCCCTGCTTTAGCAGCACTACAGACCTTCATTAGGTGTCATCATAAATTTATTCATGAAACTTAAAATATAATTTTATCCTTTAATTAAGAAACTGTTGTAAGTTTAAACTCTTGGAAATGATGCTAATTAAAGTTTCGGACGGCCACCACCAATGGACGATAACCTCCTTATCAAATTTCATTTCTTATAACATCTTAATCGTGAGACAAACGAGGAGATGTAAGCAGATAGTCGAGTTAATTGTGAATTTTTATATAAAAAAATTAATTGGTCGAAGTGGTTAGTGCTCGGGAAACATAAAACTTCTATGACAGTATTCTTATTGGGCAATGACTAGAAGCTATTTTAGTGAGGTATTGCCTCTTGCCTTGAAGTCGATCAATAAACTCCAGAATCAGTCAACAACTCGTCTTCTGGGACTAGTTGCACAATGACACGAGGGAGAAGCAGAGTAGCCAAGTAGAAGAGGTTTATATTGTTTTGTTTTATTGTTATAGAAGCGTACATTTTTTTATAAAAAAAAATGGAAGTTTGTGTAAAAAATAATATATGTCCATGATTTGCTAGTACTTAAAACATTGGTCGGTTTTCGGTGTCTTATGTATGTAGGGCAAGGTTGTGAAGTATCGTAAAATATGTACACAATATATACATATCTCCTGGAATTAGGAATATCAATAATTCTGTGCTGTTATTTTTCAGCGTTTGGTAAAAAGTACTTCAAAGAATAGACATAGTTGTAGCAGATTTCCATTAAGGAAAATCAGCTATTGAGGCCGTACTCATGACGCGATTTTCGAAAAACGTCCATCGATCCTACCCAGGAGATGACGAAAATGAGGTCCGTTCAAAATTATATATATATATATATATATATGTATATATATATATATATATATATATATTTGTCTGTTAACGCTCTAGCGGTCGCAATTTTTGTTTGATCGTTGCCAAACTCGATATTTAATTGTTTTATGCAAAAAGACAGATCAAGTTAGTTAATGGCTGAAATCGGAACAGTAGGAGGGGGGCGGGGGTTTAGAGGGGCAATTTTTTAAAATTGAAAATATCTCCGTTACTATACGTCGGATCAAAAATTGATATAGAACCAATCTTATTGCAATTTAAATTTACTATAAATATTGTTGGCCGATAACGGACGAGTGAGTTTCCCGCCAAAAGCTAGTTCGGCCATTTCTGTGTATCTGTTCGGCTCTCGTATGGAGATTTATCTATTGTATAACTTCACGTGGGGAATCTGCTTAGTTTACGCAGCCCCTGCGTGACGGACTTTTATTCATACATTCTTATCGATAAGTCCTTTAAGAATAGTGACTATTATTACTTATGAATAGTATTTTCCCTTCTTCGTTTCATTATTGCAATATACTGTGGTATTAACGTTCAATTGTTACGGGCTTATATCAGTAGCAAGCGGAATTGATAATTTTTTGTTTATTTATTTATATTTAAATGAATTCCGATTTTTGAAACGGTTCATTGGCATACCAGTTTTATGTGAAGAGAACGATTTTGTATGTGGAAACATCAGGGTGATGAAAATAATATAAATGAAAATGTAAGTATAGAAGGAAAAAAAAAGAAAGAAATAAAAAATTAGGAAAAGGGAACCCCCCCCAAAAAAAAGAATAAATCAAAAAAAGGAAAAGGGAAACCATAAATAAATAAAATTAAAGTGTATACACCCTCCTAATGTAGAAAAGAAGTGAAGTATAGTGTGTAGAAATCGAAGATTATAGTGTGTAGTATATATTGCTTTTTAAATTATAATTGATTAGCAGACGTCATGAGGTCACTATTCTGTTATGAACGCAACTGGACTGAACTTAATAAATTAAGTTTACAAATAGTTTCTGTTTTGAGAAGATAGATATTGTCATAGTGACGAAAATGGTTGAGGAGAGTGTGTAAATAAGTAAAGGCGAGAGGTAGTAACCTGATAGGTATCTGGAGTGATATTTATCCAGTACAGACAGTGCGTTGGGGTCAGCTCTCATAAGTCTTGACATCTATATCTACCAGTCCTTTCAGCTGCAACTCGAGAATACATAATTAAAAAGTATTACAAGGGATCGCCAAGTTCTGTGCCTGTAATGCTCAATACGATGTATGTTTTTTTTTTTGTTATTTTTTTATATTTTTCTTTGCACAAAAGCCATGCACAAAGGGCGTTAGTTACTACATGTACCATACGACTATAGTATATGACATATATGTTCATAATACATAATAATTTTGTACACAAGAAATGTTAATTCGTAAATTTGTTGTCGAAAATAAAATAAATGAAAAAGAAAACAAAAAAATAATACACATTGTTAGGGAGTGTAATGAAGGATTGTTGTGTTTATAGCTCTTTGGAATATTTATTTTTCTCTTTATAGGTTAGGTGTAAAACATATGTTTTTTTAGATTTAGAAGACAGGCTTTTGTTCTTGGGCGGTCAAAAGTTGAATAATAAAGATATACATACTGATTAATAATTCTAAACCTTTTTTTGTGCTGAAGAACATACATAAAGAAAGAACAAACAATCATAGTGATGAAAAAGTTAAAACGCATAATAAAGTACAGCGGATCAACCCAATAACATATTAAGTTGACTTCATTAAGAAAATTATGCCACTTATTTTGTTGCATTATTCTTGATTAAGGGAAAAAATGGGAGGGAGAGATTTAAAATAATATTCTTTAAGTAAAATGTTTAAATCGTCCGCTGTTTCTATTAAACGTTTGGAAAATGCCTGAATACAAATTTTTATTTTAAAATAAACTCTTTTGATCTATTTGCCACTGTTCTTTGTTTTTGAGAAGTTTTTGTTGGAGTGTTTCAAAACTGTGTAGCCAGTGAGCAAGTGCAAATGAGTTGTTCTATAGTCTGTTCACTCGTTCTGTCAAAGGGACAATTTTTGTCATTTAGTATTTTAAACCTGTTTAAGTGAGATTTAGTAGTCCCGTATCTAGTGAGCACTTGTGTCAAGCAATAGTCAGTGGCTGGACAAGTGTTGAGGTATTAGTCAAGATTTGGAACGATAAATGTTAAAAAATTAAATATATGAAAGATCCATAACACACGCATACTATATATACATATATATAAGAAAGTATCGTTGGCAAATTTTCTATTGGAGTTCTTAACCCCACCCCCATCTGGTTGACTAGAGTTTTTAAGTAGAGTGATAAAATTGCAAAACACACACATACAGGTAGACACACCCCCTCATCCACCATCTCCCAGAAATGATGCACACAAAAATGGTCTAAGGCGGTATTCGTCAGGTCTTGAGCTTTCTAATTAAGACATCACAAAAATCAAATTCATCAGTTGCGGATTCCTTTTGACCTAATTTTTAGTGTGCAGTTCATGACAGTGCTTAAAAAGTTTAGAACCATCTTGGAATCCGTTAGTCAATATCTACAAAAGAACCGAAACTATTCAAGTCCTAGTTTTCATCAAATTATCAGTCATGTCAGACTCAGAATGGTTAAGTGTGCTCATATGAACAATTTTATCCCCAAACACCCAGGCAAGACTAGTAAATACTAAATATAATCCAACCAAATACTGAAAATTACATAATTTTTAATTGCCTGCATTGATAGATTTAACTTGACAAGTCGTGTGTAAGGGGGCTACCAATTATTAATGGTGAAATTGAAATACGTTTTATTACAGCAGATATATGTTCTTATATATTAGTCTCATTACTGAGTTTGACGAAAAATATTTCTTCATGTCCTAGACATTTCAATATTTTTTGACCATCAAAAGGCTATGGGACCTACTGAATACAACTTGCCTAAGTCGATAAATCTGTGCAATCCATATTTAGAGTTATTTTAAGTTCTCAGGGGCCCAGTGCCTACATTTTGTTACTACAAATCTTCTGGTTTTGGGTAGTTGTAGTGAGAACATGAGTACCTCACTAGTCTATGCAGAAGACGGATATCCTTAACGACAAGTAGACATATAAAAGGAAGCAGGATCAATAAAACCCTATTAAGTACTATAACGACAAAACCAAATAATGGCTTAATGAGGCCAACAAAAAATCACTTAAAAGTAATAGTAAATATCTTAAATTAAACTGCACTAATAATTTCATTAATTAAATAAAATTCAGCCCCACCCTGACTCGAAAAGGGTGGTAACCTGTAGATAACTCGTCCCAATTAGCCTTAGTTGCAAAAAGGAGATGCTAATAAATAATTTAAATAAAACAAAATAAATACCAGATTTCCAACCACATTTACTTATTTATGTTAACGTCCACTTTTTGCAAATAAGGCTAATTGGGGCGGGTTATCTACAGATAGATAGATAGATAGATAGAAATTCTGTATTTAAGTACAACCTTTTTTTCAGGGGATCCGAATTTTTACAAAAAAAAAAAAAAAAAAAAAAAAAAAAAAAATAAATAAAATTTAAAACACATAGGTAGGTACAATATTTCTCAAAAGTAATACATTAATATTGGTGATTGATAAAATAAATAATTTGGCTATAATTAGTATATCAATAAACAATGAATTACATTATAGTTAAAATTGCTTACTCAACATTTGGTGAGCTTCAAATTTGATACATAAATAATCTTAAATTAATAGAAACAAAAGTAAAAATAAAGAAATAGAAAGAAAGAAAATAAAAGAAAAATAAACAAGAACATAAAATTTCGGTAATCTACTTATATTAAAGGGGGAAAAATAAAGAAAGAAAGAAAAAAAAATAAAATAAAATAAAAATATAATAATTAAATGAAATAAAAATTATATAATAATATATAATACTTGACAAAATAAAGAGACAATTCTACTAAATCATCAATCAATTCCGAAGGCACAATATTAATTATGAAAAATAAATAGATAAATAAAATATGTAAATAATAATAAATGAAATATTTACAACTTGTGTAGGAAGTGAATAATGGATGACTTAGGATAAAGGAAGTTCTAACACTTGTCTTAAACAACTTCCTTGAAAAGTCCTTGTTTGACTGCATTAGCTTATCCATTATAAGCAATGACAACATGAGAGAGACAGAGGGATGAATAGACCCACCTATTAACCCTTTCAAGGAAAGGCTGTCTAGACTAAGGAAATGAGGTCAGTGAAATTTCTTAATGACTTTACCTGGCTTGGGGAATTTGCATGCTCAAGACTCTTGAACATGGTCAGGCAGTGAAGAGTAGGTCAGGTTACAACAATGGAGTTCACTAACTTCTGAGAGGGAAACCAAGAGTGAAGGATTGACAAAAGGATGTACATGGATGACAGCTGTGTTCTCAAGGATTTAATACACGAACAAGAACCCGTATCATGAACTTCAGCACTGTCGACTTATTGAGCAACTTTAAGTGTGTTCGTAACCTTTTAATATTATATTACGCTTAGCAGATAAATATATAAATAGCTATATCTATAAAAAAGTCGAATAGATTACGCACTTGGCATTTTTACTAGCGGCACCAAGGTCAACACAGAGGATTTCACTCTAAAGTTTATTTAGTTGATGTGGATACAGTACTGGACTGCTCTTCCGGTGTCCCATCAGTTTTGTGAGACGTCTCAGTAACTGAGAAAATAAAGAAATAGCTATCATTGGTCTGTGATGTCATCAAAGTAAACTGTTGGGTAAATCTATAATTTTTCGAAAATAGCCGAAATAGATAATTAATATCTTTTTACTCGCCCATATTGCACCACCAACGCAAATATCAAGTTGGGGCATATTGTTTGTCTGTTATTTATTGTCGCCCACTTTATGCTACTAAGGCTAATTGGGAGCAAACGTCTTCTTCTAGTAAGGGTGGAACTAGGGTTTTTATTTATTGGACTTTAACTAAATAAATTCCTATTAGACAGGAGAGAATCGAACTCCCGACTCAAGGTTTACCTATTTCAATGCTATATTTCATGCAGTAAACGCTGTAGGTTCTGGATTTTGCTGTTAATTTGGAGATTGGATATGGCATGACGGAACAATAATGGCTTCCTGGTTTAAATTCAATTGATTTATAAATATTAAATAATGCAGTTAAAATGTATACTTTATTAATTTATACAGGCAGATTTTCTAATATGCTACTATTAAAAGGCATAGTTCTGACACTACTCTGGATATACTATACTACAAGAGTTGATTTTTTTTTTTTTTTTTTTTTTTTTTTTTTTTTTTTTTTTTTTTTTTTACCCGAGATCCAGTAGGGAATTAGATGAGGGTTGGGAGACAGAGTGACCTGCTATGGTTGTCCCGACAGTTCCCCTTCTACTGAACACTCTGATGTTCTATTTTAAGGGGGTGTTATGAGTTGGTATGCGGGTAAATAGAACAGGGTTGTGGGTTACACGGCAACTGGCGGTACCGGGTGGGTTGTGAGGATAGGAGAAAACGAATCAAGAGCGGATAGGGATAATAGGAGAGGAGGTATGAAAGAAGAGAAAAAAGACTTAAAGATAAAAGTATAAACATGACCTAAGAGTAGTACGCCGCAGGCCAGTCAACAGGACGAAGGCGGTCGCTGTGATCGAAGGAAGGAAGACCCGGAATGTAAAATTAAAATCTAAACTAAACTAACTAAACCTATCTTAATAATAAAATATAAAATGTGTCTTCAATTTAAGATCTATAAATTACGTTCTATACCACTTTTTGATCCGATACATAGGAAGCATGATATCGTATGAAGTGGAACCTAACAATTATTTTATTTACTAGGGGGTACTAGGAAGTCATGGGGAGAACACATTAGATTTTTGTAGCAACATATTCTCAAAATAGGCATTGTTATCAGAAATAATTATTATTCATTCTTTGTAGGTCCTCTTGACGAATTTCTTCAGTAATTCTACTCTGACAACTGTCAAGCGATAAGATACACCTGAAGCTTGCCTATTGAAAATTAGCGAAAATCAATAATATGAGTGTTGCTGGGAATACTGTGAGACCACTGGTAGGGTCTAAAAAAGACGAAGGAGGAAAGACCCCCCCTTGGACCCCCTTTGTCGGGGTAATGGGCCCCTGAATGCATGGTCCACCTGCCGACCCTCTTCCTCAACTCCTTCAAACCTCTATCTCTCTCCTACTAATATTTGCATGGCAGATACATTCTCTGACTCTGAAAGCACTTCTGTCCTTTCACACAACCATTTGCCGGAGAAGTGGTTCCTTCTTTCACATCCTATCTTTTTATCCGCACAACCTTTTCAGACCGAGGTAAAAGAGTTTCCTCACAGGGCTATGAAAAAAATATGGTCGACGTGCAGTAGTAGTTCCTAGAGAACTCATATTTTTCTGAATATTAAATTCTGAAGCAGTTTGTCGTTATGATATTTCTTCTTGGCATTTCACACTGGAAAAGAACCAGGAGAACTCTGACGCTTTACGAATGATTTGCTCAGTTATTTGAATGTTAACTAACTTGCAAACTAACATACACTAATTGACAGATATTACATTCCTTTTATTTGGGTGGACATAGCTTAGTAACTTGTGTCTACGAGACCTAGAATGTTTTATGCCGTTAGTATTGCGATTACTAGACTTTCATGTAAAATATCTGTTAATTACCCTGGTATCACTTTGTGATCTAACTTTGACTCATATTGGTCTGTTTAGCCTCATGTTACCATTTTCATAATTTGGTTACTACCAAACAGTCGTTCCAGACAAAGATCCCGTCCCTCAATCTCACTCATAAAAAAAAATGTCATGGAACACTATTTTGTCTTTCTTTTCGCGGAATTCAACACCCCGCGTGAACCGGCGTCATTTTCCTTGATTTGACCTGTTTACTCCTAAAACCATCACCTCTGAACCATAGCTGGTAGACACTTTACTTGCCAAATTGAATATTGGTAACTATCAAATTTTCACTTCTTTGGAAATTTAACTCTTCCCAAGCCTGTGAAATCCATTCCGATACTCAACATATCGTCCCCTTATCTCCGAGAGTACCATCTCACCGTCATTAATAAGAAAAATATACTTTTTCCCCATGAACCCCCTTGTTTGTAACAAGGTCACATATGCTGATTACTTACTTAATATTTGCTGGTACGTCTCATACGATGTTTATCTTAAGCTATTATATTACAAGATATGGTAGGTCCAGAATCGAAAATTTCTAGCCTTGTTTACATAAAATTCCAAATATTGGAGAGAGAAAAAACAAGAAATTTGAGATTATTTAATCTGTGTTTCACTCCAGAGCATCTTGATTTACGGAGCATCTGTGTGTTGGGCTTTCCCTCCCTTATTTTACCTTTGAAGATAAAATATTAAAACCTGGTTTTGTTTCGTCCGTTCATTGAATGTTAAATTACCCTCCCCCAATGATCCAAAAAAAGTGCTGAATTCAACTGGATTGATTGAGTGTGAACTTATTTTATTTGAGTGACACGTTACTAGATTGTTAATTTTTTAATCTATTTTTCCTCTCATTAAATAGCGTTTTACTAAAGGAAGCTAATTCTATTTAAAAAGAAAGATAATTACATTAAGAACGTTCCAAACCAATAAAAATGGAACTGCTGGGTTTTAATTAAAATTGGAGTCCATTGTATTCAGAATAGAGGAAAAATGTAATGCTTATTCATTGACAAAGGATTTGGAAAAACGGAATCATATTTGAAGATGCCAAATCGAGGGATTGAATCTTTAAATCCTAAGAGGTTCTGCTGGGACATTGTTCCTTTTCAGAGTTTCTCAGTCGGAGGGAATTTCCATCCTTCCCGCTGAATAAAGACGGAAAACTCTGGGTAAAAGACGGGATTGTAAGAATAATAATGGCCGCGGTAAAAGGGAGCGGATTTCGGAATAGCTTGTCGGGGGCTTTTTCTCATTCATATAAGAAAAGAGGGGCAGTTTTGGTTGCCTTTGATGTAGCCGTATTATCCCCTACAGTTGGGGGTTCAGAGCTCGCTAATCCTATCCCGGAGTCGATCGGCCGCGAAATGGAGTTAACGGATTACCTTTTCACTTTTACATAAGCGGGGGCGATCCTAGTTCGAGGCGGCTGAAGACCCGCTCCGGCAATTGTAACAGCAGACAGGATATCAGCTAAGGGATTTACACACTCACCCACTAATGTCTATTGTACAGCACAGGCTCCTATTGTACAAGGGACTGGTGCAATCCGATTTTTTTCCTCTGCTGTTTGTTGTGAGATTCATACACACACATGTCCGAAACAAACGCTTCAGGATAAAGGGAATTATATAGATTAATTCTATTCTTGTTACAAGGTTACATCTGCTCCTACCAACCACTATTGTTGTGCTAAATCTTATCATATATCGATTTAAAAAAGGGCTAAGTTTTATAAACAAACAACTAAGACAATCCAATATTTTCTTGATATTATTTTTTATATTTAGCAGAGATCACGAATTTGCTGCTTCAGTAAATAAACCACAATTCATCACAACTAAAAACAAAAACAAGGGTGATACCTGTCGGTAGATACCGTCATTGCTGGCTTATCATCAGCAAGCGTTTTTGCGCTACGGAACCTTCCACCTCCTTCAAGCCTATCGTTAATTCATTTCAAACAATATGCAACTTGCATTAAATTAATTAATTAGTCAGCAAGAATTTTTAGAACACTAATCCACTAACCAGACCCGTAGCAACTATTAGATGCAAGGTACCTCTGTAGTCTATGTCTTCTGTTCCTGTTAAGTAACGCACACCTCAACAACCAGAGTTGGGTAAAATGTAACTATAACTGCTAACTACAACTTCTTTGGTTCGCCTGTAGCTAAAACTACTAATTTACTTAATGTTTTTATCCGTTATTAATCAATGATCTTCATTTTAAACTTTTGCAATATAATGAATTCATATTATCAATTTATTTTATCTGATGAAAAAATAAATTAATAAATTACAGAATGGACCACAATATTGAAAGAATCGAGTGTTAAGAATTTTATCTTTTTTATTTTTTTTAATTAATTTGAGTATGGCCAATGCTTCTGTGAGATTTTCATGTTGTAATTCTTATTAAGCATAGTCTTGTTCCAAAAACAATTTTCAATGGTGTTAGTAACTTCAGTAGCATTTATACGAGCAGACATTCAGAATTCAAAATTCAGACATTTCCTTCGACCATGCCTCTCCTTTTTTTTAGAAGATTTCCCTCAAGGGAAATCAGCTATTGAGGTACTCATGACGCGATTTCCTCAATGTCCATCGATCCAACCAAGGGAATGACGAAAATAAGGTCCGTTCAAAACTGTATGCCGCAATTTTTATTTTATCGTTACCTAACTCGATATTTAAAAGTTTTATGTAAAACCAAAGATGAAGTTCGTTAGTGGCTTGAATCCAATTAGTGAAAGGGGGAGGGTTTAGAGGGGTAAATTTTGAAAAAACTAAATATCTCCGTTATTATGCGTCGAATTAGAACATTGCATAGAACCAATCTTATTGTAAATTCAATATTCCATAAATGTTGTTATATGCTTGTTTTCTCTATATTCAATATTAACCGAGATATTGGCATTTCTTACATTTCAGCATTCAGTAAGCCCCTACACATGCTCATGACATATTAACAATAATCATTTATATTATGAATCAGTTTATTTGAGACCCAGATACAAAGTATTGTTTTCATTGATATTTCACGTTCTGAGATAAATGCAAATAAGTGACGCACGTTGGATATCTCCTTAGTTAACTCAGCACCTGTTTTACGGAATATTATTTTCATTTTAGTTACTGTTATTATGTGTTTTATTTGATTTTGGGAACGATGATGACCCCTCTACATCAGTGAGATGGTTACCACAACCCTTTTTGTACCAGTGATTCACATTCACATTGCTGTGGTACCCCAATGACAAACTCCACACCGCCTGAGGTGAAACTACTAATGCTAGTGGGACGCATTGTCTTAAGACAGTGTGCGCTTAAAATCGTCGGGAACCTATTCCTGTTTTGACATTATTAAAAGTGCTAACCACTGTCACTCTGGCTACTTCAACTTGTACTTGTAGACAAATACTATGTATTGCTAACCCCCGATATCCATTTCGTATTCGTGAACTCGCAATAATTGACGGATATAAAGATTCTCACGGTGAGCCGAAAGGGAATCCTAGAGAGGCCAATATAAATATGCCGAAAGGTCCACCACCCCCACTGTCAAAGGCAGGGGGGAAAAAAGACATATAATAAAAAGAAAAAGCTGGAGGTAGGTGTATAAGAACAAAGAGGCGGGGGTGCCATTGAGGGACTCCCTGGAGGGTGCCGAAACAGACAAAAAACAGGCCGCTATGAATGGACAGGCTTGAACCATTAGCAACTGTTTAAGGAGGCATTGTACCTCTGCTCCCACACATTCCAGACTGCTTGGCGACTATACCTGCCTGCCACACCCCTCTTCTAACACTACAGCACTATAGCTATTCTCAACCGTAATACCTGTTATTTTGGTGTTTCAGGAAATTGAAATAGCATTATAGCTCCTACCGCTGAAACCCAATAACGTAATGTCTGGCCCATTTGTAGCTATACTTCTTTTTTTGGGGGGGGGGATAGTGACCCGGTTTGATGATTAGTTTATTTTACAGAAGAAAGTTCATCCAACCTGTAAAAAATCTGTCCGTAAGGGCTGCGTAAACTAAGCAGGTTTCGCAAGTGATAAAACAACATACAGGTAACACTTAACACCACCGTGATTATGAAGAGAATAAATACACACGGTAATGAGAAATCTTTCAGTCAATTTTAATAACTTCCCAACGGAAAGCTTCTGAATTGTAAACAAACAGGTCTGCCAACCGCTCAGAGCTGAACAGATAGATACAATTATTCTTCACCGGAAAGAAAAACGATTTCTGAAATTTTATTATACCTAGTACTGTACTTTATAATGAATCATTTTTATCCCAATCACTCAAGTTTTAGTAGTCCAAGAACAAAAATAAAGGGGTAGTACACAGAACGTATTTGCATATATCTCACTGTGTAGAAGTTCAATGAAAACAATATTTGGTATTTAACCTTAGAAAGAAGTGGTTCATGATTTAACAGCTTATTATTAATATGACATGAGTAGGAATGGGGGGTTTGCTGAAGACTGAAACTGAAAAATCTCGGTTATTATTTAAGATAGAGAATTGATGTACATAACAATATTTATAGTACATTTAATTTTCAATGAGATCGGTTTTATATAAATTTTGGATCCAACCGGAGATAATTCGAATTTACTAAAATCCCCTCTCTAAACCCTAAAAATTGCAACCGCTAGGGCGATAACAGCAACACACACACACACACACACACACACACACACACACACACACACACACACATATATATATATATATATATATATATATATATATATATAAAATTTCGATCGGATCTCAATTTTGTCATCTCCTGGGAAGTATCGATGGACATTTGAAGATAATTTTCGAAAATCTCGTCATGAGTACAACCTCAATTAATTGGTTGTGAAAGAAGTCTCTTACTATTCTAGCAGTAGAGCCATTCATGTAATCTATACTATACACGTATCTGTTAAGCGAGGAATAGGTGCAAAGATCTCCTAATTTTCTTTCGATATCAAGCGTTAAAGCAACTCGTCTTAAGTACAGCCCCTTGCTGCATTCTCCTGTATACTCCGTTATACTTAAGAAGCTTAGGTAACCTCATTTTTTCACAGACAACCATTGTTGTTAGGTTTAAGTATGCCTTCCAGGTAATTGTGATATTGTTTTGATACTATTCAGTTGGTTAATATTTTTTTAAAGGAATCGTGATCCCACGAAAAATGCGGATAATAAAAACAATGCCAACATTCCTGTAAAAAACATTATTTTAAAACTAGCCACGTTTTTCACCTCATGTAGCCAACGAGGCATATAACACGCAAGTAAGTTGCATTATTTCCCTAGAATCTAATAATACAGAGTTTTGAGATTGCAAAATCTGGTCCTCATGAGAATTTAAACATTATGCCTTTTAACAGAATTTTTAGGCACGCGTCCATTTGTGGATTATACTGGGATTTATATTAACAATCATTTAGTGATGAACTTACTACATAAAACCCTAAGTACTAAACAGGTTAGAAAAGATGATACTCCTCCCGATTAGACACAGTAACATAATTTGGGCGTGAGTAAATAACATCAAACATTTATTTCGTTGCTTTAACGAGTATGTAATAAAACATTCTTTGAAACTATTTTTATACTTGAGGGGTATTGAGGAAATTAATAACAGTGCAGCGGGAGGGTTGAGAATAAGAGGGAGAGGGGAGGGCTTGAAGAAAGACTACAAAGAAATGGTTTACTCCTCTTGCAAATCGATAAACTGATGTCAAAGCTCTACAACAAGACGGAGGGAACCTTGTTTAACAAACCCATGCACCCCACATCAAACTGGGTAGGCCGTGTTTTACCTATACATCATGGAGAAATCGTAATACTCCCAAGATATAAGTGAGTAATGGACAGTGAATGTAAATTAAATTATTTAACAGGGTCCACTTTGTCCAACTTTAATTGGGGCAGGTTATCTACAGGTAACTACATAAATTCCAATTATCCATGTAGGAATCAAACCTAAGACTCTAGGTGTACCAAGTCGGAACCAGACCAACCCCTTAACTCACATATACCCCAATTATAAGTTCATTGCGTGGGACGTTCTCCAGAATCCCTAGTGACTAGATAGTACGAAGTACGTTAATATCTCATGAAACATATATTGGCTGTGGACGGAACCATTTTGCAATATAACTACTATGATAAAAGGCTGTATTCTACACAAGTACTTCGTCCGATGAAAGCAAAAGGTGCGACCCCCACTATAATTTCATCCAGTTACTTGAGAGTAAAATTGAAATAATAATAATTATAGAAGAAACAGCTCCGTCAATTAATAAATATAATGTTTCATTATTTTTGACGTTTTACTCTATTAACCTTAGCACAATGACTATGAAATGTATATTAGCTTTCAGGTGTAAGATGTATATTTTAGCTCCTGAAGAGTTCTAGGTTCGTTAGTCCATTATTTTATTTATTGTACTCAAAAGAGCTCCGTTATTTTGAGTCAAATCGAAAAAAGTTCCAAATCAAATCCTGACGTAAATTTAATTTCTTTACGACTGTTGTATAAATTTGTTCTCTAACGCGAATATTAACCGAGATAATGCAGTTCTTAGTTTACAGTCTTCGTGAACCCCCACCCCGACTAATAGGATTTATACTTCGAGCGTTGGAGTCACCTAAGATGTCCAACTTAAATTTCAAGTGCTATTTGTTCATAGGTTCATAGCGACTACAGAATGTGAGAAATATGCTTAGGTACACGTTGCTAAGTCTATTTTATTTATTTTGCCTATAGTCTGTAGGAATACTATGCTTGTTCAGCTGGTCTTTTTCCACATCCAAATCAACCTTAAGTCTGTAATTTGCTAGCGTTTGGGAGAAATATCAGGTCTTGTTGAACTTTAGTGTCCCTGTTCACTAAACAGAGGGTCTATGTTAGGCTAAAGGAATAACTCTTAAAGCGTGCAACTTGAGTTCCATTCTGATATGGTAGATACGGAGCATTTTAGTGGTGATAATACACCAACTACAGAAAGGAAAAAGATCATTGCACCAATCAGCCCAGTAATATTACTGGCTAAGAATATCAATAGTGTCTAGGCAGCGGTTGCTAAACAATTAGGTAGGCAGTTTATTGCATAACACTGGTCAACAGTGGTTTTGGTGCCAAAGATTTTGGAGGTGATTTATTATGAATTTGATGCCCTGAATTCAAATATGCTATTAGTATTTGCCTATCAGCTCGAATTTTTAAGATATCAACATTTTAGTGAATTATACATTAAACTATTTTAAAAGAAAACCCATGGTTTAAAGAAACAAATTAAACAAGGCTTTTTTATTATATTACACAGATATTATTTATTATATACAAAAGAAAACAGAAAAAGTCATCATTTAAACCAATTACTCACTGAACATTTCGGAAACTTCTTTTGCGTACCATTCTTGAATGTATTTTAGAACAATCCCGTTTCTAAGTCCAGCAGTAATCTGCCATTATGTGAGTATCCCATCTTCCTTGATAGCGATCCTCCATACATTTTATATCTTGGTGAAATCTTTCACCTTGCTCCTCACTAATGTCACATAAATTCTCAAGGAAAACGGTCTAAGTGGCTGTGTAAATAGTGCACCTTAATGCTCATGTTACACCCAAGAGATCTGAAATTATTCAGCATCTCATTGACTAATTCAACGTAGTTTTCAGCTTTCTGTTTACCCAAAACATTTTGGACAACTGAAAAAAATGAATTCCAGGCTTTTTGTTCAATCTCAATCATTGAATTTATGAAGTCAGCGTCTTTAATCAGCTGTCTTATTTGTGGGCCGTCAAATATTCCTGCTTTAATTTTTCCATACTCAGCTGAGGCATTTTGCCCCTATATATGCAAAGCATGATCCATTCTTATCAAGCGCCTTTACAAACTGCTTCATTAGACTCAGCTTGATATGCAATGGTTGAAAGATGATTTTCTCTCGTGGAACTAGAGGATCATTGATGATATTCTTTTCCCCCACATCCATGTTTTCTCTCCTAGGCCGCTCTTTTTTAACCCAGTGTTTGTCTCTGCTATCCCAGAGGCACAAGAACAAGAAAGAAGAATACTTGGTGTGGCCACTTTGCTGCCCAAGGGGAAAGTTTACCATTTTTAAGTCTACAGAAATCACCCATTAGTATTCATGATACTTTATTTTTTCCAAAACCAAAGCTAAGATATCATATTGCTCTTTCATTTCCGTTGAGTGAGCAATCGGTATTGAGCCATATTTGTTCCCATTATGTAGAAGAACACATTTCAAACTTCGCTTTGAGCTGTCAATAAATAGGCGCCAATCACCCGGAAAATATTCAGGAAGACCTATTTTTACCAGGAGTTCATCAGTTATTTCATGAATATTATTATTTTAAATTTAATTGGTTACACCCAAGAAGACTGACGATAAGGAAAATATAGAAGAATCTATCCCCGCATAAATTTTACAACACTCATACTTGAAAGTATTAAATAGAAAAAAGCATTGATAGATAAGTGAATTCATCTAAAAATCTAGAGCTGATACAGAAAACTGCTATCATATTTATAAAAATATAGTTCAAATCTCCTCAAAAATCCTAGGCACCAAAAACTTTTTTTTTTGTAGGCCCGTGTAATAGGAATTGCAGGAGAGCTGCTGGATCCTTTTTACAAAATTCCAACGTACATAACGTTTACTAACCCGCCGTAATTCACTGATCCATGGATCCACTAGACCGTTAAAAAGGTATTAGCGAATTTCTCCATTTAAATCTTTGGCTGCGGTTTACCCGTTGCGCTGTAAACAACCAGATGTTTCGCCTTAATATTTCTACATGTGGCAATTGACTAAGATAAGGTAAGGAAGGAAGGTAAGGAATTCTTGTTGGGTATGAATGAATAAGAGGCAGAGAGGAGATTGTTGAAGACAGGGGGGACGCCACGCTGTCTGGGCTCAGCTAGTTTTTGCCCAGCTCCCTCTGGAGGCAAGGCATAGAGACTGTATCATCCTTTTATCCCTCCCTACCTGTCCCCTGTCCTCTCTTTCTCTCACTCTCTCTCTCTGTCTCTCTCACTCTCTCCCGCGTCATCCCTCTCATTCCTATATCTTTTCTTTTTTTTTATAAGCTCACTCTTAATGCTCTATTCTTTTTGCTCTCAGCCCACGCTACCTAAATTTACATATTTTCTTACAGCGTCACCATTGTTCATATTGCTCGTTATCTGAGAGCAAATGCATTTATTACTGCTATTCCGGAAGCGTAGATTATGGAAACGGATGCTTACGGAGGCTCATCTTAATTCAAATTTATCCACAATATTATTAATCAAACGGCAAGAACTATCTGTTGTAATAAAATACTTATTTTTAGCACGCTCAGTGCTGTATTGAAAAGCGATTATGCATTGGCTCAAGAACTTTTAGCGAAATCCGTTATGAGAAAAGAGCTACTCAGGTTTTACTCATGACGAGATTTTTGGATAATATGTATAATTTACTCCTTTAATATTTGAGTTACTAGAAAATATGTAGAATACCAATTGTAGAACATTAATAGTTTAACAAAACTGGTTCTATCACATTTCGCGAACGGAATTATAATAATCGAAACATTTTTATTTTCGACCCCTCCCCCTTGTCGATCTTGGCCGTTAACGAATTTGATTCTTAAGTTTTTCCAGTGAAGCTGGACGGTAAAGAAAAGAATCAATCTGTATGTAGAAAGTAGGCCTGCGTTTTTCAACAATGCGTTTATTAAGACATAATGCACTTTCACAGCAACAGCTAAATCTTCAGTGCCGGCTTAGAGTTTCATAGAGTAGTTGGTTGAACCAGTATTTCCGGCGTCTACAGAATTTTAGGTGGTTTTGATCTTTTAGTATTGATATAAACTGTAAAATATCAAGATTACAAGTACAGATCAAATAAACATTTTTGAGAGAAGAATCTGACATCATTATTAATTTATGACGTTATACCTCAACTTATCTGCGTGTGCCTCACTTGAAAAAGGTCCCTTGAAAATAATGATTTGTTAATTAAATCTGGAATAAGACGTTTCATGATATATTGGGTTATGATAAATGCACAATCACTAAAAGGAGGAATGTTTACTGAAGACTGAAATTAAAAAATGTAAATATCATACTTTGAGTAACTGTGTCACTAACTATCTCATATTCAGCTTATATTTCAAGTCGTCATTATATAGGCTGCTTATAAAAACAAAAATTGAAAATAAATAGTGTAATTCGTAGTTGTTCAGTACTTGGAAAATTAGCTAAGTTTATTGAGCCTAACAATAAGATTTATGTCTGTCATACTTTTTTTTAGGGATTGGACCTACCATGGTAACCACTTAAGCGGCTATCGTTTAATTATTATAGATTCCTAGATAATTAAGCAATTACTTTTTCATTTTTAAAAACCTCAGAACATTGGAAATTAACCTCATATCATTATCAAATTAATACCATTTTAGTTTTATACTTACCAAATTCGATATGCAAACACATGTATGGCACTGAAGATTGAGATCGTAACAGATAAAGTTGGACCAGTCGGAGGAGAGGGATTGAAGGGGGGGGGAGGGGGGGGGGTTGGAAAAATCAAAATATCTCAGTCATTATGTGAGTCGGATCCAAACATTATTTACTACTAATATTATAACAAATTTAATGTCCGATAAATGTTGTCATATGCATTATTCCTCTGTGCTGAACACTTGCAATTTTTAGTCTTCAGAAAACACCTTACTCCTATTTTGTCATATTAAAAATGAACCACTTTATTCAATAATTAATTACCACGTATTGGTTTCGTTTTATTCTGGGAGATATGTGCATATTTTTTTGGAGGTTGACGTCATCCCTTAAGATTTTACATTCTAAACTACATGATTTTTATTTAATCAACACGAAACTCGATAATTAACCGTTTCATGGAAAACTGAAGCTTGTATTATCACTGAAATTGGCAGGGGGGGGGGGTTTAACAGTAGGAATTATGAAACTTCGTAATATCTCCGTTACTATGAGTCGGATCATAAACCTTGATCCGATCTTGTAGGAAAATACACTTTTAACGTATACCTAAGTATGAATGAGTTATACGTTAAAAACTACTGCGGAAGTCAACAATTTTATTTGCATAAGAAACTCAACCGAACTAAACCAAACTCGGTATGTGGATTCGCACTAACGCCTTCCTTATAATAAGCTATACTAACATTTCTAGGGGCGGGCAGGTGTGGGGGTTATAAGAGAGGCCTGAAATTAAATATAGTGATATTTCGTTTCCTATTGGGGTTTCGGCAAATATGCACATAACAAAAGTTGTTTATTTTGTTACTTAGAGAAACGTTTGTTATATACACTATCGTCGTATACCGAAGTATAAAGGCGTTATACGCTAAAAATTATAGCGGAAGTCAACAATTTTATTTGGCTCAAAAGACTCAACCAAACTAAATAAAACACTCGGTATGTGTATTAGCACAAACGCCTTCCTTATAATAAGCCATACTAATATTTCTAGGGACGGCCAGGAGTGGGGGTTATAAGGGAGGCCTGAAATTAAAAATAGTGATATTTCGTTTCCTATTGGGGTTTCGGCAAATATGCACATAACAAAAGTTGTTTATTTTGTTATTTAGAGAAATTTGCTCAACAATTCTTTTCAATATGAACTCCCAGGTACCTCACCTGGAAAAATTAATTCAAATGTATGTTAATATTTTGTCCTTAATAATTTAAATCTATGCATAATGCACAGGAAACGGGAAATATGACAATATGGAGGACAGTGAAGTCTTACATAAAAAAATTAATTTTATTATTAACAAATCCACAGAAACGACGGGTATTAACCCTAAACACTGGAAAGGGTAAATGTCAAAATACTGTGGAAAGTAAAGCCTTGCCAAAAATATACCATCACCATCCAGCCTCAATATGAATTCCCGGGCGAAGCCGGGTATCTGAGGTAGTATATATATATATATATATATATATATATATATATATATATATATATATATATATATATATATATATATATATATATTTGTTTGTTACCACTCTAGCGGTCGCAATTTTTTTTTGATCTTTGCCAAACGATATTTAATAGTTTTAAGTAAAATTAAAGATCAAGTTCGTTAATGGCTGAAATTGGACCAGTAGAAGGGGGGGGGGGGGTTAGAGGGGATTTTCGAACATTCGAAATATCTCCGGGACAATACGTCGGATCGAAAAATTGGATAGAACCAATCTTATTGTAACTTAAATGTACTAAAAATATTGAAATATGCAATTATTCTCTATGTAGTTTTCAGTCTTCACACTTCTACTCATGTTACATATACAATACTATTAATGTTATATAATAAACCACATTATTCGAAGCTTAAATGCCAAATATTGTGTTCTTGAGCTACTAAAATTTGATTGATTGAGATAAAAATTATTTCGATTCATTATATAGGACAGTACTAGATATAGTAAATAGTTTTCTATAAAATTAATATGTTAATGTGTTATATTTTGATATATTTCAGTAATTGTTTTTCTTTCCAATGATAGGTTGTTTGTTTACATTTCAGACGCTTTCTATGGGGAGGTTATTAAAATTGACTGAAAGATTTCTTATTTCTTTGTGCCGTTTCTATTTTTTAACTTAATATTCACGGAGATGTTCTTACCAGTTTGTAGATTTATCTGTTGTTAAACTTCACAAGGGAGATCTGCTTAGTTTACGCAGCCCTACACGTTACGGACTTTATTTATTTATTATACTCAATGGACATTATTCTCAGAACTAGTATAATTCCGTTACTTACCCCACATTTAAATTAAGTACTAAATAGTTAGGTGCAATAAAACATATTTCACATATTTCCATATACATATTACCCCCACCTTTTTTTTGATTGCATGCCAGTAAACCCCAAATCCTTGCCCTGAAACGAGAAAGGCTTCCTTGAGTCATTATGTATTCAAGAAGGCCAAGAAGGAGTACGAATGCTATTTGAAACGTGAGTTGTATGATATGCTGGAATGTTGATAATGGTGCCGGCCCTTCTGTTTTGAAAGTAATCCTCTGGTCACGACTCGCTCCCTCTTGAGCCTCTAGGATTCTATAGCTGAGCAAACACCATACAACACACAACAAATAGCTTCATACTAAATGCTACTTTATATTAGACAATGCAGCCATTGTCCGCCTATTCCGTTTGGTTAACTGTCTAAATAGAAGAGGACGCGTCCTTAACACAGAGTATGTAGCTCGTATTTCCTTGTCGGAGTAACGCAAACGTTTAAAGCCTGGATTAGTAATGAGTGAAAACCCGAGGCCTTTAGTCAGTTTTGTTTGTTTCATAAGAGGTTTTTGGGCGGAAAACTACTAGGTTATCATCGCCCTGTAATATCTATGACTCTCGATTTGGTTAAGTACCTGCATTTTGAATGTTAACTGCGTTTATGTAAATTATCCGTATTGAAATTTTTGTAAATTTGTATTGTAATCACATCTTCATCCATATTGATATTTTAACAATATAACCGAGAAAACTATAAGCTTGTAATTTAAATTTCTTTTTATAAATTCGTCATTTTCACAAAATTAAACAATTTATATAGCTCTTTGTGGCCAACACCAAGGGCCACTTCTATATCATTGGAAATATTGCGTTCGTTTCAAATATCTATATACGTATGGAATTCCATTAATATGTGGTAGGTAGTCAAGTCTGTGCTACACTTACCACAAAACGGGGATTGACCTTTTGTCATAAGATAACGATGCGTAAATCTTGTGTGCCTTATTCAGAGTCTTCCAAATACGACTCATCTCTTCTGTTGTATCTTGCCGAATATTTCCATGGACGGATGGAGGTTTTAATAGTTTTTAGTTTATTGTTCTTGATATCGTTGCACATTTGTTGCTAGTTTTTATCAATTCTTCTTTGAGTGGCAGATAGAGCTTTGTAGATGTAATTGTTGTTGAGGTGATGGAGTCGCGTTGGTGGGCTTCTCTGGCTGCTAGTCAGTGATATCAAATAACACTGTGACTAATTAAAATTAACCATGTAACTATTATTAAATACATTGTTTTCATTAAACTATTGACAAATTATGTCATTTTCGACAAGTAGTTAAGAAATGAATATCTTCTTTAAGTAATAAATATTTTCTTCAGTATACTATTGTACTTAGTATTTTTTAACAACGGGACCTTTTTGGTTTCCGAGTACAAAATACCATTACAGTTCAAATTAATAAAACGGAAACTTTGCTTCCTGAAAGAGACTTTTAAAGTTGTAATATCATATGGTGCTTGCGGGTATTTATCTTTTAGCACTATTCCCTTAAGGCAGTCGTCAGCAAAGTGCGGCTACAGAGCCGCATGTGGCTCATTGGCACTGGCTTCGTTTTGCTGATCTTTCTCTTTTCGGCTCTGGATATATATGCAAACAGTCTTTTTCAAGTATGAACACTATCAACAGTTAATTAAGAAGTCATCTTATAGATGAGAACTTAGAATCATGCCTTAAATTTAAAGACAACAACATACAAACCCTACTTAATCAAATTTTCCAAGGAGATGGAAGCTTTTGATTAATTTAATTTGGCAATTCTATCATTTCTTACCAAACAAAGATACCTCTTTCATAAAATTTGAGGAACTTTATTTGAGATTGTACTAAAAGAGAATTAATATACTAAAAAATAAGTTAGATCACATATAAAATCACAAATGTGTTTATGACGTATTATCATTATTACTTTTTTTATGATATTTATCCTAAGTACTCAAAATCACAGGTATATCCTAAGGTTCTAAGTCTGTTTTGCTCTTATATCGGTTATGTGGCACACCTTGAGACAAAGTCATGGCTGATTTAAGACTTTTTCACTTTATACCAATAAAGGGAATGTTAATAATGCCTTTTTCTCTTTGGCATTGACCTATATGCTGACTTCTATATATTTTTTGTCTTGATATATTGTGTATACTTTGTCTTGAACCACTTCATTTCCACATGGAACATACCTTCAGCTGCAAAAGACAAATCAGTAAAAATGATACAATTTATAATTGACCATATCATAAATAGAAGTGATGTATATATCATAAAGAATGTCCCTATTATTAAAGCTGTCCAAAAAATTATTGCTAAATGTAGTGAGTTACTTATTGGCCATGGCCAAATTGAGTCTTCGGGCTGTGCTGAAAATGAACCTGCACCATAGAACTTTGTTAGAGTATCTTCTTTTGATCTCCAAATCCTGCAAAGCCACTCTTTTACTGAGTCATCACTTGATGGTTACTCATTAATCGAATATCTACAAAAGTAATTAATTTCTTTACATGTAGCTTTGTTTGAAGCTAATTATTTATTATTTGGTTTAAGATTACCTTTTAATGTAGAAATGCACTTTTTCAGGAAAAATTCCTTTGAGGACATCAATTTCATTTTCTGGTAAAGTGTCTGGATAGGCAACAGTGAGATCATAAACTGCATGAAGTTGCCCAACTAAAAAAGTGAATAAGTAAATAGTACAGTGTGTATTGAAACTGAACTAAATATAAGTTTTGGCGCAATAACCCATAGAAAATCTGTGTTTAAGAGGAGAATGTGGTTTTAGCATAGTGCTCTTGCTTTTTTTTGGTACACAAACTGTTTGTAGTCACTAAAACACACACCTGTCACAGAACTTGATTTATTAATGTCCTACAATTATTTTATTTTCCTACTAGTTCTGCAACCATTAGTATTATTTAAATTAGTATTGTCTCTAAAATAAAACCCTTACAAGCTCAGCCAGACTAAACCTAACCAAAAATTCACGCATTAATCTATTATTATAGCCCACCATCCTCTTCCTACGTTCAATTTGGGATTTTGTTATGTTTATTTATTTCTTCTGAACATTTATATACTGCTCTTCCTTATTTTACTGTGACCTTTTTTAAACATTATGGACAAGACACGGTAGTTTTGATGGTATTGTGTTACCAATATAAGTATGGGAAAGAAATTTTATTGCATATACATGAGTGTGCATGCATGTGTGTGTGTGGGTGTGGTGAGGTAGGGAAGTTGTCCTGAACTTATGTTCATCTGTACAATCGAGGAATAAACGCTTCTTTAAATTATGAAATTGAGGTTATTTGGAGTGCTTAATAAATATTTATTAAGTATGAAATTTAGTTTTATTTAGTATAATACTTATTTAGTGTAATAAACGTTAACTAAACAAGCAGATTTAGCTCCTATTTTTTTTTTTTTTTAAATTATTGTAATGATCACATTTGGCTCTTTGGCTAAAATGTTTGCCAACCACTGCCTTAAGGGAAATGAGCTTTTCAGGTTGTATCTTCAAATATATATTAATCCTACCTAAGATGGCGAATTTCAACTTCATTATTGAAAAGGGTAAAGTTTGGTACCTCTCCAGTTTATTATTTCGAGGTGATTACACCCCCTTACGAGCTTTGGTTATAAATGTTCTAATTAAAATCCTATGTAAATACTTGATTTTTTAAGACTCTCACATATCTTTTGTAGGATTAGTATTTAGCTTTATGGTTCAATATATTTTGAGTTAAGTTTTATTTTTATTTAGCTCTGAAGAACAACCTGGAAATTATTCTAAACTAAAAGTGGCTTTTACAGGGGGTTATTGCCCCCTTGCCATTTAATTAGTCTTTTGTCTACTCTATGTGTATGAACTGTATGTATTATAGCTTTAAGTATGCAGTGTAAATAATTATTCAAAGAGTTTACAGGAATTTGAACTAATATTAGCATCTAGAGGTATCAAAATGAAAAGTTATTTTCCCAGGCATAGCTCTTTTCATGCCGCATAGAGTAAATGCTTTTTCCTTAAGGGAAAAATGGATAAAATATTTCTTGAAGGTGATAAATCGCAGGAAAAATGTTATATATATTTGTTAACAGTGCGACCCTTTGGGGAAGAACATTATCTATAAATAGAATCGGTTCTATCAGGTAACTGAACTGACTCTCAGTGAGATTTATTATGGATTTTATAGAAGGCAGCGGATTATGAGTACCGGTAAACCTAGATCAATTTACTATAATTTACATGTAGTACTTGCCAATTTTTCGTGTTCAGATTAGCATAAGGTTCAGGGCATTGGGTCTTAAGACACAAGTAGTATAATTGATTCCCGCGTGTGTAAAGTTAATTAATGTAATCAAAGACTTGCCAAGAATGGATCCTTACATGTAGATAACCTGCTTTAAGAAGCTATATATTTGACTCTTTATAATATACTAGCAGACCCGACAGACGTTGTTCTGTATGCTATTTCAAGCGATTAGGATATTAAATATAATAATGTTACGTTTAAAACAAAAGCTACTTCTAATATCAAAAAACAACTTTTTTTTATGTGCACGTTTGTCTGAAAACATATAGAAAATGAAATATCGAGAATTTTTTTATTCAAGCCTCCGTTATAACCCCTATTCCCCTTCGAACCTAAAAAATGTAATATAGCTTATAATCATGGAAGAATTAATGCTAATTTAAGCTAAGTGGAGCGAATTATTTACAAGTCACCAACCTTTTTCAAGTCATGTTGAATCTTAGTCTTATTTTTTAGTCATTTTCCAAACAAATTTCTTTGTGTATGCCTCGGTCGAACCAAAGACCCCAAGTAAACCTAGAACCTAAAGCCTTATGAACAATATGTACCCAAGTCACCAACCAAAGAATATTAAGAATTAATTCTTATATTGAACTGTAGTTCACTACAGTGGATAGGTGGACCTCATAGATAATGTAATCATTTTTTTTCACTCAAGGGAGATGTCTATTTTTTTTATGTGTACAATGGGGCCAAGGCCTGCCACACCGGGTACTGGAGATCAAGTAGCCAGCAAGATGCATTGACTGCCTAATTCAGATGATACGGATTCAATGATGACAAATGATAGTTACTTATTTATTCACGTTGTTACTCATAAAGTGTGTTGAATAATATTTACGATTTTAAATTTTACCGTTTCTCAAAAACCGACAACTCTTGTTTCAATTTTTGCCATAAATCAGTGGTCGGCAAATTGCGGCTCTTTGGCTCCTTACGTGTGGCTGTGGCACAAATATCCACGGAAGGCGCAATAATATTTTTATTTGAAAAAAAAAAAAAAAAAAAAAAAAAAAAAAAAAAAAAAAAAAAAAAACTTGGTAAGAAAAAAATTACATCTTATTTTGACAAATTAAAATTCTTCGATAAGTCGAGAGGAAAACAAGGAGTCATGCCTAAAATTTAAAACAACAACATACAAAACCTGACTTACTCAAACTTTCCAAGAAGTTACAAGCACATTGTTTGCATTAATAAATATTTATTAAGTATGAAATATAGTTTTATTTAGTGTAATAAACGTTTACTAAAACAAGCAGTTTTGGCTCCCATTTTTTTTATAAATTGTTGCAATGTTCATTTTTGGCTCTCTGGCTAAAGCGTTTGCCGACCACTGCCATAAACGAACTTCATTTTCATATGAAACCTACAGCCACGATAGTTGATTTCTGTTAAGGGGAAAAGAGTGCTACGCTTAATTATGCAAAACGCAACTGTGAATGTTATTGTTTTTTTTTAATAAACATTTTTGTATAATATTAGGCGAGTATTGCGCAGCCTTTCTTATGCTAACTGTTAGTTATTGTCAAGTAAGCCACACTCCATTCACCTGTTGAGTCCCTTCGAACCGTTATAGATCGTGCAAATGATGTTCCGGGGGTGCATTTTAATAAATTTCCCGACTTAAATATTCCATCGGTTGACTCGTGCTACGGTAGCCCGTGCCATGTGCGAGGAGGTGGTACCCAGTAGGCATATTCATGGATTTGCATGGAGGGCGTCCAACTACCGTTGTTCGTCAATACCACGCGACCCGAATTACCATCCGAAGCCTGGCTTGATTTACATGGCGGCATTATCATAATGTTAATTCTGGAACACGGGGCAGGTGATGTCTCAATGCGATCGCGCGGGGCGTGGTCCTTCCCGAGGCAGGTGGATCGCGAAACGATACTGGCTTATTGTCGCCGTTTCAAAAGGAAGGTCCATAGAAGTCTTTCAGATAGTCCGTGCCGTTAGGGTTAACCAGAATATGCAAAATCCCATTCTAAATACAGGAGAAGGGCTGGAGCTGTTAGCATTTGGGGAATACATTACTGTGGTTGACACGAGCCTCTCGGGATGATCTAGTTATTGTCGGCCCGATGCATTTACATTCGGCCGTTGAGATGGGCACAGATATGTTATCACTTCTTCCAATAACGAATCACCGTGAAATCTTATATTGAACTAAATTAGTTACAAAATGAATTAGATAAAAGATTTCTTACTTGTGAAACAATAGGAAGAATATATTAACGGAGTAAGTTTTCATTCGGGCACAAGCTAGAGTATGAAAATTAGTTAAGTAGTTCTAGTATTAGTAATCAGTCATTGACTAACTAGGCTCCTATTTCTTAATTTCCTTTTTTTTTTAAAAATGTCTGGGTTAAAAATTTGACACATTGTCGTCTTTCTTTGTGGTAGGCAGCCGTGGGGAGGTCGTTGCTGATGGTAGCACGACGCTCGACTGATCTCCAGCTGATTATGTATTCGTTCTAGTAGATGTATCTTATGGGAAATCTGCTATTCAGGTTGTACTCATGACGTAATTTTCAAAAATCTCTTCTAATGTCCATCGATCCTATCTAAAAATGACTTTAAATGCGGCACGTTCAAAATTATATATACATATATATATATATATATATATATATATATATATATATATATATATATATATATAACTCTAACGTTTCTCTGATTTTTTATTTATTTGCGGCGGGTATACATTTCTTTCCCTTTTAAGGCCATTCTAAGAATCTAGAAAATATTATATAAATATATATTCTTGTCAGTTGAGGCTCTAGCGGTCGCAATTTTTGTTTGATCGTGTCCAAACAACATTTGAACTTTTCATGTAAAACTAAAGATCAACTTTGTTAATGGCTGAAATTGATCTACCGGGAAGGGGCGGTGCTAGACGGAGAATATTATTCGTCAGATCGAAAAATTTATTGAATCAATCTGGTTGGCAATTTGATACATTGTCATCATTCTTTTTATTACTGTCCTACTTGTTGTATTTTTTACTATTCTATTGCCCTTAAAAGTGGAACGCTTCTAATAAAAATTGAAATTACTTAAAGAAGCCAAATTTACATTAGAAACTTAGCGGTCTGAATTTTCGTTGATGGGTGACTGTTATATAAAACCGGTTTTTTACAGAAATGAGCAAATCACATGGTTGCAAGGAAACTAATAATGATTTAAATCTTTGAATTTTAATCATCCACTATGCTTCAAGACAGTTTGCACAGTCCAGTACATTAATAAATTCATATTGAAACACAGGTACACCATATTTACTGTAATAACAAATTTATTATTATATTAGCTAATACAATTACTAATATTGTAGCTATAGCATTGTATTTACTATTGTGGTCCAAGCTTTGCTCAAACGTTTTTTGTAGACCATAAAAAAAAAAAAAAAAAGCACATTTTTGGATATCGCATATTCCGTTATATGCGATATCCAAAAATCAGGTTTCAATTTTAAAGTCATTAATGATGAAGAAAAAAAAACATAAAAACAAAGTAAATATAAAAGCTGGGAAAAAATCTAAATAATTATTAATTTCAGAATTCTTTATAGAATTTTATTCTCGAACTAAAAAATCAGTTTTAATTCATAAAGTAAATAATTGATTCAAATAACTGAGGATCCTAATTTTAATTGTAATGGAAATTCATTATCTACATAGCGTTCTCCACGTTTACTTATTTACAGAGGTAGCACACAAACATTGCAGAGAATTGTTATGAAGATGGAACACACATCCTCACCAAAATCCTTCTTACAGACCCAAAGCAAATATTCTTCCTGGAGTTTTTTTTTAATATATACAGTTTAAACAAATACATTATTCGAAAACAGATTTTCTTTATTACACTGCGGACGTATTATAATGGCTGAGGCGAGGCGTGCAGCCGGAATGAGAAATCGGCAGTTTACCCTCCCCATTTCGGTTATACGCACATTATAAATTCGCTTGCTCTCTCCACAAAGCAGTTTGTAGGCCTCCTGCAGCAGGTACCGGGGACGAGAGGCTTGGGATAGGAGTGACAGAGAGAAGGGGTTGCCAGTGTCTGTGGGAATTGTTGTGGAAATCGAAGCTACGATGAAGGGGGGGGGGGTTGACAATGGTGACAATTTGCAGAGGGGGATGCGATGCTGAGAATCGGAGCATCATAAAAAAGTTATGATCGGCCCGTATGTCACGCTAATCCAGTAGGATTGTACTCCAACCTTCAACAGGTACTCCACCAGAGGGCTTCCATAATGAACTTAATTTCGATCTATGGCAGACATCATTTTTTTCTCTTTTTTAAAATGTCAAGGAGATAATTTAACAATGGACTCGTACATCTCTGCACGAAATCGCAATGAAAAAAAACTTCAATCGCATGACTTATGAAGTTGTTCACCATATAAAAATAAAATTAAAAAAAAAAAATGTCAACCATTTTAACAAAAATAAATCCATTCATGCTACAGAAAAGTTAGAATAATTTTAGAATCACAACATGAATCCATTCTTGTTCTGAACTAAAAATAAATAGATTCAAATGTATAAAACGTAAAATGTTTATTTCCTCATTCTTTTCATATTAGATTCTACATATTAGTGTTTCCTGAAAGTAACAAAAACATGGTTGAAGGTTGAGAATAAATATAACCCATTGAATTGAGGAATAATAAGAGCCCCTTTCCTTTTTGAAAGACATATTTTCTTATCATTCGAATGTTTTGAATGGAAAAACGATATACATTGAGAATTCATTATTTCTTATCAATTTCGCTTCAATATTTTCGTGTGTGAGTCTTAACATTTTAAATTAAATATACAATACAGGTGTAGGATTATGGACTTTTCCATATTCTTATACCTTTATTTGACCTTGATCAGACCATAAAATATGTGGAATTAAATATGCATATTTATTTTTTCGGTTGGCATGTTAGACCTTAAAGATCTTTAGGGACCTCCGAGTATAAGGATTCGGAATCCTTGGAACAACCCCCGTTAGCCAAGGAGAACCTTGAATGAGTTGTCTCTCTCTAGCAGACTGGGGGTAGGGAGAGGGGGTGACTAGTTCACTCAGTGGTAGCTTGCATTTGGATAGGATCAGTGAGAGTTATGAAGGAAACACAAAATAACATTGTTTTCTACCGAGATGCGTATGCCTTATGGTGTATGATTATATTTTGCTTTTGCGAATTTTCGGCTAAATATGTAGGCATTTAATCTGGTAAATAAAAAATAAGTTTATTGAGTACGCAGGTGTGTTACAACGACGGTGGTAGTTTTGTTAAAATATTGATGTTGGTATTTTGCATGGAATTATTTCTTCAAGGGCACTTGATGTCTGGTTATTTCTACAGAAAACGTATAAATAAATATAGTTAGAAGCGTCCATACATAAGAAAAATAGAACATATTTTCACCAAGCTTTGTTGGATTTACTTGTCAAAATAACTTTTGATGCATACACTTAATGCAATAAAGTTTGATTTTAAAAGGAGCAGAGAGAAAGGATTTCTGTTAAATAAAGTATATTTTGAATTAAGGTTCAATACATATGTTCAGCCCTTTCAAATATTGTAGAATTGAATTTTTAAATTTGACAAGTTCAGGCTGTTGCTAACTGCAGAAAATTGTCTCAAACAAACTCCCCGATGGTAAATCAGCAATTGGGGTTATAGATCCTTCGATCCTAGCCAGGAGATGAACTAAAATGAGGTCCGTTCAAAACTGTTATTATATATATATATATTTGTCAGTTAAGGCTCTGGCCGTCACTATTTTGGTTTGCTAGTTACCAAACTCCATATTTAAACGTTCTATGTAAAAATGAAGATCAAGTTCGTAAATCGCCAGTTGGCAGGGGGGGGGGTTAGTGGGTTAATTTTAAAAACTTGAAATATCTTTGTTATTATACGACAGATAAAAACATTTTATATAACCTTTCTTAGGGGGCTCAGGTTAGCCATGCGAGTTAAAGCGTTGACCTTTATCTCACATGGTAAACCTAGAGTGGCGAGTTCGATTCTTGCCTGGGCAAAGGAAATTATTTGGTGACGAAATTCATTAAATAACGTCCTAAAATCCCACCCTGGCTAGAAAAGGGTGGTAACCTGTAGATAACCCGTCCCAATTAGCCTAAGTTGCAAAAAGTGGACGTTAATAAATAATAATAAATAAAATAACCTTTCTTATTAAAAAAAATTAATGTTCTATAAATGGTGTTATATAAATATGTGTATATAATATATACACATATTTATATACACCATTTATATATATATATATATATATATATATATATATATATGGTGTTGTTATTGTTTTTTTGAAGTTTTGGTCGGTGTTGGTGAAAAAATCTTAGTTTATGCCTATATTTCGAGAATCATTATTTTCTCTTCTTCAGGGCAGTAAAATAAAGATTCTCGAAATATCGGCATAAACTAAGATTTTTTCACCAACATTGACCAAAACTCCAAAAAGAATAACAACACCATATATAAATATAACCTGGTCGAAAACATCAACACAATTATATATATATATATATATATATATATATATATATATATATATATATATATATATATATATATATATATAAAATTGTAACCTCTGGCTGTACATTGATTTTTTTCGCGAAATTTCACGATAACTTTTCGTTTCACATGTCATAGACACCATAACTGCATTTTGTTTCTTTCGTGTATGTTTGTTTGTTACCTTTTCCGGCATAAACGGCTGAAGCGAATTTTATGAAACTTGGTAAGTATATTACTACTAACCCAACTTAGACTTTAGGCTATATTAATATCCTCTGAGACGAACAGGAGTGGGGGTTATAAGGGGAGCCTGAAATTAAAAATAGCTATATTTCGATTCCTATTGGTTTTTCGGCAAATATAAACATTACAAAAGTTGTTTATTTTGTTATTTAGAGTAACGTTTGTTATATACACTTTTTTGGTATACCGAATTATAAACGAGATATACGCAAAAACCAATAACGAATGTGAATAATTTGATTTGGGACGAAAGACCCAACCGAAATGAATAATACTCGGTATGTGTATTAGCACTAACGCTTTCATTATAATAAGCCATACTAACATTTCTAGGGACGGGCAGGAGTAAGGGAGGCCTGAATTTAAAATAGCGGTATTTCGTTTTCTATTCGTTTTTCGGCAAATATGAACCTAACAAAAGTTGTTTATTTTGTTATTTACAGTAACTTTTGTCATATTCATTTTTGACTTTTAACGAAGTATAAACGAGATATATAATATAAACTAAAGCGGGAGTCAACTATTTCATTGGGCGCTAACGATTAAGCCAAACTAAAAAAAATCGGTACGTCAATTAGCATTAATTCTTCCATGATTATAAGCTATATTAAAATTTTTAGGTTAGAACGGGAGTGGGGGTTATATGGGAGGCCTGAAATAAAAATTCGCGATATTTCATTGTCTATTTGTTTTTCAACAAACATGCACATAACAAAAGTTGTTTACTTTGTTATGTAGATTAACTTTTTTTCATACATTTCTCCAGGAACAATGTGTGGAACAAGTAATTTGTGTAGAAATATTGTTATGCTCAACAATTCATTCCAATTTGAACTTGAGGTACCTCACCTGGAAAAATTAATTCAAATCTATGTTAATATTTTGTCCTTAATAACTAAAATCTATGCATAATGTACAGGATACGGGAAATATGACAATTTGGAGGACAGTGAAGACTTACATAAACAATTAATTTTATTATTAACAAATGCCAACAACGGGTATTAACCCTAAACACTGACACGGGTAACTGTCAAAATATTGTGCAAAGTAAATCCTTGCCAAAAAAATACCATCACCATTCAGCCTCACATTGAACTTTTACTTTGTGAGGTACATATGTTGTGATGACGCCATTCATTAAGATTTGTCGTTCTTTATTCGATAATGATTATTTTATGTATACCATACTTGATATTTAACAGTTTCAGTCACACACTAAGAATCGTATTTGTTATTAGCTGAAATCGTACCTAGAATTGTGGAGGTTTAGAAGGGGTGATTCGAAAATTCAAAATTCTTCCGTTTTTACTAGTCGGCTCGAAAAATGTCGTAGACAAGCTCATTAAACCATTGATGTTCTACAATTGTAGTTCTATGCATTTTAATAACCCATGTATTAAGCGAGTTATTCGTACATTTTTTTTTTCTACCGTTTGTAATCCCCACCTTTTACTCATCAGTTTGGTGTGTTATACCAGCACGTGGGAAATCTGATTAGTTTATGCAGTTCCTGAGCGATGAACTTCGGATAGTATTCGTCAAGTCTTTTTGCACTGATAAAATGTGATGATGGCAAAAATAGAAATTTTAGAACTGGATTATATATGTATATATATATATATATATATATATATATATAGAGAGAGAGAGAGAGAGAGAGAGAGAGAGAGAGAGGTGATTTTGAAAATGTCCTATCGAAATTATACAGAACCAATGTTATTGATAATTGAATTTACTATAAATATTGCTGAATACATTTATTCTCCATCTTCAATATTAACCGAGATATTTACAATTTTTAGTTTTCAGACTTGAGTAAAGCCTTACTTCAACTCATTTCAATATAACCAATACTCTGTAACGTAATGAATCACTTTATTGGAAGCTTCAACACCAAATATTACTTTATTCAGATATTTACTACTTGAGATACTTCCAAATGCCTCTTTGAAATATCTCGGCTACTATTAGTTTATATTATTATAGGCTACCGAAAACGTTTATATAACCAATGTGGGTGGAATTTTAATTTTCTACAATATGTGTCAAATGTATTTTGTTTCTTATCTACAATAAATGCGAGTAGTATGTATTTTTACGTTTCAGCTTTAGTAGACCCCCACTTATAATCGTGTGATTTTTTTTTAAGTACTGAGTACTTTCTAAATTCTGTTAAAGGCTTCTTCCCTCGAGAGAAATAGTGAATAGCTGAAGAGATGAGATAACCACTGTATTGTACTAACACGTGGGAAATCTGCTTAGTTTACGCAGCCCCTGCATGACAGACTTCTTGATTTTATGAATATTGATATGGATTTGTATTTGGATTTGTCTTGATAAAATATTGAATTCTGTCTTAAATCACAACCAGTCTATTCGAATGGCGTTTTCGAAATAATGATTCTTAATATAACGCATGATTTTCCAGAAAATAAATTTGTGAGACTACTTTTATGGTTAAAATAAATGTGCTCCTTGAAAATGTACTGCGTAAAATTGTTAATTTTAGTGATATCCAAAAGTAAACGCTCGACGGTTGCATAAGTAGTCACAGATACATATGCAACCGTAAATTCAAAATAGAAGACGTTATTAATGGATAGAATTATTTAAGTATGTAAAATAATTACTTATGGAATTTCCCAAGGTTCAACATAAAGCCCCATTACTAATTTCAGTATATATGAACAACCACTTAAGCCTGCAAAATGTATTCTTTATCCGGAGATAACTAGTATAACAATGAAAGCCGAGAGCTATATAAACTAAAAAACGATACTAGTGTTGCGATTAAAGCAATATCTGATAAGAAATGACAACTAAGTTATATATGAGTCAGGAGAAAACGCTGATTAGTTTGGTATCATCATGTAATCACCAAATGGTATCACTATGTAAGAAACTAAAATCCCTTTGCTTCTTAATAAAGATTCATAAGAAATATCTATTAGTAATATACTACGGTAAGTACCATAGTCAGTTAACTCCACTGTTTATAAACTCCCTTTAACTTAAAATTGTCACTTTGAAACTAAGAATGTCGACTTGGGGGAATATTCTCACAATCATAAAACAGGTATAGTCTATAGTGCCTGTGGGCTAACTAAGCAGATTTTCCACGTGTGACACGTATTTGCATTTACCTGAAAAAGTAAAAGTTCAATAAGTACAAAATTTGGTATTTAGGCTTCACATAAAATACTTCATGACATAAAAGCATATTGTTAATATGACATCATTAGGAGTGGGGGTTTACTAAGGGCCGAAATCTAAAAAAATGCAAATATCTTGGTTAGTAATCAACATAGTTATAAAACGAATATTACAACTTTTATGGACCATTTAATTTGCATTACGATTTGTAATATAATTTTTTTTCAATCCAACGTATAACAACGGAAATATTTCGAATTTTCAAAATTCCCTCCTAAACCTCCCCTCGGTTCTTTTTGAGCCGTAAATGAACTTAATCTTTATTTTTACATAAGATATTTGAATATCCAGTTTGGTAACGATTAAACTAATATTACCACCGCTAGAGAGTTAACTAACATTTAGATTGATAGATCAACAGTACAACCTCAATAGTTGCAACGACTCTAATCCATTCTGTCCAATCTCGATTTTCTGCCCTCTTTGAGGGTTTTATCACCATAGCATTTGATATCTTTAAGAATAATATATATATTTATATATATGTATATATATATATATATATATATATTTGTTTATACATAAATACAAATTCTTTATTACTTCATTCATGACCTACATTACCAAAGCCGCCTGAGGACAGAAGAGTCTTAGTCATTGAATACCCAAAGGAACAGAAGCTAAATAGCGTAGCTTGGCCAATGTAGCTTTCTCATCAAGTAAATAAAAGTCCGTCACGCAGGGGCTGCGTTAACTAAGCAGATTCCCCACGTGTGTAATGTATCTGCATTTATCTCAATATGTAAGCGTTCAATGAGAGCAGCATTTTGTATTTAGGCTACAAATCTATGGCTTCATAATATAACAGCTTATTGTTAATATGACATGAGTAGGAGGGGGTTACTGGAGGTCGAAAACTATAAAATTCAAATATCTCGGTTAATCAAGATAGAAAAAATACGTACATAACCAAATTTATAGAACATTATATTTCCAATAAGATTGGTTCCATACGGTATTTCGATCTGACGTATATTAACGGAGATATTAAGAATTTTTCGAAATCCCCACTAAACCCTCCTCCCTTCCACTGGTCGGATTTTAGCCATAATCGAGCTTGTCGAAGGAATGTAATATTTGTTTCGAATAATGTGAAATGGCTGAAAATAAATTAAAACCCATAAAATCTATTTGAAAACCATAAACCACGAAAATTGTTATATATAAAGATGATAAGTGTTATCAAGGCTGTGAAAAGTATTGAGTGAGGAGACTATACTAACGGCTGGTGAGTTACCCTCCTTGAGACTGGGTACTGCATGTGACAGCCCCTCCAGTTGACCGTTGCTTCACCCCTACAAGGAAACAGCTTATAGAAAAAATGTAAGAGACACCCTCTTACAATTAGGGCTATTGTATAACTACCCTCTTCGGCTGCTTCTTATTGTCTATTAACTGACACAACTAGCTCAATCAAAAAGGGATGCAATATTTCTTTTACTCTATTTTTTTATATATATATTTTTCTGTCTCTGGAGGGTCATCTTTTCAAGTGTTACAATCGAGGACTAGTCTGGTGGCTATGTTAATTGTTTGGGATGTGTTTTCCTTATTGTCTCTTCCTTTGGCTATTCAACGACAAAGGTTCTTCTCCTCGCGGGCCTGGCGGTTTTGGTAGGGGAGGTCATGGGAATAAGTCATAAAGTAGTTTTTTTTTTTTATATATGGACCAATGTTAAATTTAAATGATATATTCCGGCTATAGTAAATTAATAATACAGTATGGAATGGAATTACATGAAGGAATATTTTATCTCTCACAGATTTTCGTAGGAGGACATGGTTTCGATGTGTGATTGAATGATGTTCTTAACTAGGTATATACATATGTATATATATATATATATATATATATATATATATTTATATATATATCTTCCCCCCTTTGTCTAAATTCTCACTTACTGCATGTCAGTGGGGTAGATTGAAGTTGTAGTCTGCATATTCCCATATTGGCAAATAGTCTATCATTAGTCAGCTTATGCAGCCTACAGGCTAATGAGGGATGACTGTCTATCAACTCTAACTAGAATTTTAACCACTAATTCTTTTTTTTTTACTAGCTAGGATCCGACTAACTTAGGAAGCAACAAGCTAATACTCGACTAACTTAGGAAGCAACTAGCTAACACCCGATTATCTTAGGAAGCAACTAGCTAACACCCGACTATCATAGGAAGCAACTAGCTAACACCCGACTATCTTAGGAAGCAACTAGCTAACACCCGACTTTCTGAGGAAGCAACTAGCTAACACCCAACTATCTTTGGAAGCAACAAGCTAACACCCGACTATCTTAGAAAGTAACTAGATAATACCCGACAACGTTAGGAAGCAACTAGCTAACACCCGACTATCTTAGGAAGCAACTAGCTAACACCCGACTATCTTAGAAAGCAACTAGATAATACCCGACAACGTTAGGAAGCAACTAGCTAACACCCGACTATCTTAGGAAGCAACTAGCTAACACCCGACTATCTTAGAAAGCAACTAGCTAACACCCGACTTTCTGAGGAAGCAACTAGCTAACAACTGACTATCTTAGGAAGCAACTAGCTAACACCCGACTATCTTAGGAAGCAACTAGCTAACACCCGACTATCTTTGGAACCAACAAGCTAACACCCGACTATCTTAGAAAGCAACTAGATAATACCCGACAACGTTAGGAAGCAACTAGCTAACACCCGACTATCTTAGGAAGCAACTAGCTAACAACTGACTATCTTAGGAAGCAACTAGCTAACAACTGACTATCTTAGGAAGCAACTAGCTAACACCCGACTATCTTAAGAAGCAACTAGCAAGCACCCGACAGTGTAAAGGAAGCAACTAACAATCAGGAGCTTAGGTTAATCATGTGAGTTAAGTCGATGGTCTTAATCACACATGGTAAACCTAGAGTGGTTTATACTTATTTATTTAGTGACGCACTCATTAAATAAAATCATTAGTCCCATCCAGGTTGAAAAAGGCTAACAACTGACTATTTTTGGAAAGAACTAGCTTACAATCGTACGGAATTTCAAGAATAATTTCAATCCTTTTAAATGGGCCATATTCTCCAATATGAACTGAGGCTGCAAAAGGGTAGAAACACTCGATAATATATACTAGTTAACGATATAGTGGTTCGATTTCATCAGAGTAACATATACAAACACAGAGCATACCAAAGTAGGCCATGACACGTATACGAGATTACTCGAGGTTTTTTAAGCTCGTATTATGGAAGGATCGAAATGTCACCAGTGCTTTAATCAGAAGATCAGGACGGAAACTGAAGACCGAGAAGGAACTGTTTTTTTCAGTTAACACTTTCACAGCATCGTTTAATAATTTCAATAGTTTAGTGCATTTTAGTGAGCAATTAGAGATATTCGAAAGCTACTTTTAGAAATGGAAGATCTAAATTATTGTCCATAATGATAATTTCTAACTGTTTTAGATTATCAATAGTAGTGTAGTAGCAGTAATTTTTATGAGAGAAATACTAAAATTTGTGAATAGCTTGAGAATATTATAAATTAAAACTATCTTTGAATTTCTAAAATAGTCAATGTGATATGAGTGAAAAGTTGTTCTCCATAAGCGTCCACATTATGTAATTGATGCTATTCGGGAGAGTTATTTATATGTCACCACACATATGTTGCCTGGATGGATGTAGGTTCTCATTTAAAAAATATTTATTAAGTCCCCGTTTTTGCTACTATGGCTAACTGGGACGGGTAATCTACAGGTTACCGCTCTTTTCTAGCCAGGGTGGGACTAAGGATTTTATTTAGTAAGTCACTAAATAAATTCCATATTGTCCAGGCCAGAATCGAACTCGCCACACTAGCTTGACCGTGTGAGATTAAAGCCAACGCTTTAACTCACACAGCTAACTTGAGTCTCAGGTTCTCGTTTAGTGGGCCCATTAAAGATTAAATTAACTAAGAGTAATCCAAGTGTTGAATATTATAACTGCAAATTTAGTCATTTAAAAGGTATTCTTCCAAAGAAGAGGTTTACTACTTTTAGCAGATTTCCCTTCAGGAAAAGAAAGATCAAGTTCGTTAACGGCTGAAATCGGACCAGTGGGAGGGGGGGGGTCTAGAGGGGAGGTTTTTTCGAAATATCTCCGTTATTATGCGTCGGATCGAAGAATTGTATAGAATCAATCTTATTGCAAATTAAATGTACTATAACTATTGTTCTATACATTTATTCTCTATCTTCAATATTAACCGAGATATTTGTATTTGTATTGTGTATGTGGTCGGCAGGAGTGGCTGTTCGGGACATTCCGCGGAGAGCAAGGGTGGCCGTTGTCGTCACTAATCGTCCCTCGTGAATAGGTTTAGAGATTCATTACAACTACTGTTGTTATTAGGCAGATTTCTCTATTGTAAAACTTCACGTGGGAAATCTGCTTAGTTTACGCAGCCCCTGCATGACGGACCTTTTTAGGTACAGGGTTATTATCATCAATTTATTTATTTATGTTGACATTGAATTGATTAATCTAACAATCGGAAGACCAAATGGTCCTTGAACTTAGAACGTCCTTAAAATAATGAGCACACTTCCAGACCGCACTCTCTGGGAACGTTATCCGCCCAAAGAGATTTTTATTTATCCAACTGAATCGCTGCATTTTGCGACGTCATAGAAGCTGAGACCCTCTTATGCATAGAGTCCTATTTGCTTTTACTCAAGTTAGCTAGCTTCATAAGTTCTCTTATTAAAACTCTTTTGGATGTTTATTCTATAAATTCTACCAAAAGATACGCTATACTTTTAAATGGTAATACATTATGGGCCTATGAAAACCAATTTGGTAGTTTTGAAATCGAAGAGGTTCAACGCAGAATTCAATGATATTTGACGGCATATTACTTCCTAAGAAAGGTTCCCAAAACAAAGGGGCCACTTGTAGTCTAATATCTTCAGGCAACAATTGCAGATGTTTGATCCCAGATAATTGATTGATGATGTTTGGTTGAACGGGTAAATCTGATTTTCTCTGTAACGAGACGGGAAAATATGGAAGTCACGAGAACATGCAGTGATTTCCAATTGCTTTCTGAAGCAGGCCATTCAGTTATAATGAGAAAAATTCCATTCACATCAATAAAGCGGAGAATAATCCACTTGAGGCAAAGTGTACTACAACATTAATCTACCCCCACTGACATTTTGCAAGTGAGAGTTCAGACAAGTAAGAGGTATATTAATGCACAACCGTATAAATGTACTACAACAATATTTGCTTAGTTATTGTTATGGGGTTCATTGCTTTAATAAATGTGAATGTTCAACATTTCACTAAAGAGAACTTAATCGGTTATAAGCAATGTGGCTTGGAAAATAAAAGCACAACATTCTGGATTCAAAAGAAATAAAACTTGGAAGTTTTAAATGTAGTGAGTGAAAATAATGCCCATATCAAGGCCATGATGAAAACTAGGGTGTATACTTATTATGGCCATCGTAAGACCCTAGGATTTCATCCCCGAATGTATATAAATGAATATTTTTAGGAATAGGTGGTTGTGACTACATGGCGAAACCATCAGATATTGATAATAACGGCTTTATAGTCAGAAGTTGAATGTTGTATTAGCTTTTTTCGTGATTTGTACATCTTTAATCAGTCAAATCTAGCGAAAGGAATAATGGATTTGTAGAAATTCCGAACTTTTCCACTCAATATACTATTTCCTCAAATTGGTGTAGAATTTGTTTTTCAAAAATAAAGTACAACAAAGGTAAGTACATGAAGGAGTAAATATATTATTCTAATTATGCCAATCCCCAACGCTGTGGAGCACATACTAAATAAATAAATAAAAAGTTTTTTATAGTAGTTCTGTTTTGCTTGTCATAACAAAACCTAGATTTTTTTTACTTTCACCCACTTCCTTTGATTTGGTCGGTAATCTGCATATATTCTACAGCCCCTCTGGCTGTAAAACTGAAATGGTTGACTACCTGTTTTCATTCGAGCATGTTAATACCAAGTCGCATCAATTGGTATTCGTGGTATCCTTCCAAAAGGGCTCCATGGCCACTATTGCTTTAATATACGATATTTTAATTAAGTTTAAATGGTATTCCTCTATCGGAGTTCTGTGGGGATTACATTACTTATGTTGAAATACTGTCGGCTGATAGAAATAATACTCCATGAGGTGGGTATCTATCGATGTACCTGTTGGACGCAACCTTACTCCGAATCAATTCCAACTGCCTTCCAGGAGTATTTCATGATTGTACCATTGTGAACAGACTCTAGGAAGTCTGACACTTCAGCAAATAAGCTTTTGAAACCATCTCGCTCCCAACTAACGTCTGATTGCCTCCACAACTTTCTCATAAAGGTCGAGAGGGAGAGCTTGTAGGACACGGATCGGAAGCGGTTTACTTTCCATGTCTTTTCCCTCCTTTGCTTTTTTTTCTGTCTCCCTCCTCCTTTTCATGTTATCCCTTCTTCCATTGACAGTGTCTGCTGTAAATAGAGCAGGTCCTACTTCTGGATCTACCCTCCGTGCCCGGCTATCCGGAAGGACGCTCCAGGCACCTGCGTTCCCAGGGGCGAAGGGTAGGCCCCCCACAATGAAAATATTGAAGTGTGAGCCGCCTGCCAATCTTGATTAGGGCACAATGAGCATCTCCTGTGCCCTACCTACCCATTCTTATTCATAGCCTACGCCAGAGGGTCCCCGTCCCTTCTTATTTAACAATTAAACTAGAGCAACTCCCAATTTATGGCTTTGTGCTGTCTTGCATCTTCCTCTTCCGCTACAATAGTCCAAATTACACGGAGGAACATCCAGGTAATAATTTTATCATTAACCTGTTCCCTTAGTGTCGGTTAGAAGCGCCTTTCTCGACTGATAAAATTATTTGTAAACGGTCGTTCGAATAGATTATGCAATGTTTTGGTTAACTCATTATCAGGACTGACTCTACCAACCCCAGGATAAATATTGTGCTGTATAAATATGTCAAAGCTACCTGGTAGCCATATGCAAATGATTGTCACGAGGAATACTCATTTACATCAAGAGCAGTGCAAGCAATTTGTAATCTGGAAAACATTCAAAGGAAATTACCTCTAGTGGAACCCACTAATACCTTGCAAATCATGGAGATATGGGAATTATTATTATTTACTATTTTGGGTAGATGTATGTATTTATGCCTTTATCATTTCGTTCAATGTTTTCAAAAATCACCCGATTAGTACAACCTCATTGGGAAATCTACTAAAATTGATGAAAATAAAATGGAAAGTGTATTTTTCTTTGTTAATTTCACTTGGATTCCATGTGAGTTGTTAGTAGCACTTATCCAAGGAGTGACAACAAATATTTTCAACAAATATTTCTGGGCACTTTCTCAAAATTTAATAACAGAATTTTTTGAATGAGGCATTACTCTCCTTCAACAGCTCTACTAGAGTTGATAGCTGTCTAACATTACCGTTCTATGATATTTCAAAAAATGCTGAATCTCCCAACTAGGAAACACAAAGTAATGCATGTAGAACGCCATCGTGCCATTTCCAAGTTGGCTTTATTCTATTTTTTATTACTTTTTTTAATAAAGTTCATTTCTGAAATGTTCCATCCCAAATAAACTATATTAAATATATATTTTAATTAACCATTATTGGGTTCAAAGGGTGGCTTCATTTTCCCATAATCTTTTATCTTCTGGCCAAAAAATTCATCGACCATTGAAATGTATGTTATAACCTCCCTCCCCCATAAACTATTTCCCTCTCAAACGCCTTAATGAAAATATCGTAGTAAGAAACCAGTACCTGTGCATTATTGGCTAAAGAGATAATTACATGTCTCATCAGGTAGTCTAATAATGATTATTTAAAACATTTACTATTTGGAAGGCTTCATCTATAAAACTTTTTGAGTGCATTACCAAGTGAAGAGTTACTTTTTATAAATTTCAAGTAATTTCCTACATCCTAAACCTATTAGCTAAATACTATTTTTATTTATTACATTCTGTGCATAGATCACTTTTTAGTTGCTAATTAGTTGTAGAATCGCTTTCAGGTGGACAGGAGTTACAAAACAGAAATAAGAGCTCTAAAAATTTCATTGAAATCAATAAATACATATATTTATTTATTTAAGTACACTGACGGAACATGGACGTCAAAGGTTGGTTCAACATTTCATGGGTCAAAAATATGTGACTATAAACTAGTATGTTGTTGTTATACACTAATTATGTAGTTCTTGTGGCAGGCGTTTTATAGGCATAGGAAAATGACCCACTCCAGGGCAATGCGGGTGGTGTATTTGAAGGCGTGTTAAAGGTTCACAGGCAATGCTTTTAACGTTCAGTTCAAATGTTCAGCAGCTCTTGATTAATGACGTGAACTGCAGCAGTTAAATAGAAATTTGACCAAACAAAACCAATGTCAAAATTAAATTAGGATAATAGAAGTATAACTGTTGGATTGATAAAAGAGAGGGTGCGTTCCCCCGTTTTATCAAAAAGGGTGGGTGAAAATTCAATGTTGTAAATATAATGATGTGGTGCTCACTCAAATTATGGCTTAACTCTCTCATATACAGAAATATATAACTCCTCTTTAAGTTCTTTAATCCTGTTTATCAGCTAATTAGTGCTAATTATTTTCTTAAACAATTATTCTCTAGTGATAAATTCAAGCTTAAAGTGTGAGAAAATCTCTAAATATGCATAAAGACATCTTGATCATTTTCCTAGCATGCTTTTTTAAATCGGATAACTTTTCTTAATTCTACGAGCACTTAATGAAATCTGTTCGAAATTCTAATATTTAACGCTTTTAATTAAAATATTTTACAGAAAGTAGATCCATTAGCATTTAGAAAATATTTATTTTTAATACACTGAACAATGCAAACAGTGTTCTAGGAGGAAAGTTAATTGATTGACTTTCTTTATACTTTTAGTTAGTTGTTTTATGACGACATTTATGAAGGCACGAATGAAAAGGATCTTTGGAGCAAAGTCAAATTATAATTTATGCTTGGGCATTTAAGGAAATTTTTCGAAAACCGTGTCACTTCAATAGCCGACTTCCCTTAAGGTAAATTTGCTAAAACACACCAACACTACAATCTTGTTTACTACTTTAACGGTACATAATTTGGAGCTGTTGATGTGTCTACTGACAATTCATTGACCACATTTCAGTGTTATGCCAACCGTTAGAATGTGTATTCCTGTGATTTTGAAGTTCAAAGTAATCCTTTCTAAAATTAGTAAACTAGAGACATTGAACGGGGGGAAAAAAAGATCAACTTAAAATGTATGAACAATGTTATTTATCAACGTCCTCTTTCTATTATAAATTGCGGCTAATCGGAAAGGTTTATCTTATGCCCAGTCTTTATAGAGACAGTGAAAATAAAGATTTTATTATGTGAGTTCTTTCCAAGAAACTTGATGTTAACATAGAGCTTTAATACCAACGATTTTACTTTTCTAAACTGAAGTCCCATTTAGATAATAATTTGATATTCAAGCGATCGCGAGTTTAAAAATAAGAACAACTGTATCATATTTTGCACTAAGATACGCCCACAATGACAGACGGAAGGGATGTTTTTATAGCATAGTTTTACCCTGTCAGAAATGAGGATTTCTAAGCTTACATTAAATACATTAATATAGTAAAAATGACTGGTTATTTAATTAATTGCTTTTGAAGAGGTAAAATACGTTATTTATAAGAAACTAATTGAGAAAATTGTCTCAATATTGAAATGTATTGCTAGATTTCGATACAGTTTCAGCTGAATTTCCTCCTTGAGCAAGGCTGTCCAATAACTGATTTATGGACTAGCAGTTAGGAAGAAGTGAAGGAGATAACCGACTTTAGAGGGGGGTTAATTTCACATATATAAGCGTGTAATAGATTACATTGACAGGGACCTGCCCAGCCATTTTCGAAACACACCGTAAATCTGTCCGTGCTCTAGTTCATATTGTAAGTAGCGGGGCGATAATGGGGTGAGAATCACCCCTTCGAGGAAGCCAGCAGCAGCGCATTGTAAACCTGTCAAGGAGGAAGGTGTCTCTATCAATGGCTTGTTCATATTTATGGTGCTCTGGAGGATACGTTACATCTAACTCAGGTGCAATCCATAAACAACTGTCTTGTTCGTGCACAGCCGCAGTTGCGTTCAAACTGGAGCTCATAACAGCCGTTTGCCGAACACGGTTGATTTCTCGCAATATTCAAAAACGTCCCTCACTCATGGGTTGCCTGTACTAAGCGGATTTCCCATTCGCTGAATGATAGACTTGTAATCTCAAGTCACTATCTACTCTTTATTTTTTAAGAAAAAATCTGATGAATAGAAGTGGAGGTTTAGTGATAGCACAAAACAATAAAGAACTAATAACTCCCTCAGTATTTGACTGACGAGAGCATGTATAGAACAACAATAGTAGAGAATCAGTAGATTAACAAGATTAGTTCGATAATATTTTTCTCTAAACCACTTAGAAAATCACGTCATGAGTCTGATTTCGCTTAGGGGCATTTGCTAAAATATAACCTTGGTCAGAAATACCCTTAATTTTGGCTTCTGCATGGCTTTATTATATTTGACGTTTGAACAGGTTGTTCCTTGACCATTTGAGATTGAACAGTAAACATTTTGAAGGAACACTCTGGTAACCTTTGCCAATGAAGAATATATTTGAAAATTGTATACACTACGTAATCACTTTAGAGTTAACAAAAAAGGTATCAGAAAGAAGTATTAAACCGCCTAATTCCAAAACGCTCAAAGTGGAACCTCCTCAGAAGCCTGCACAGACTGTATAAAGCTCGGCATTAGTTAGGATGAATGCCCTTCCAGTATTTCCAAACTGTTTTGAGGTCAGTGAGAAGCTTGATGTCAAATAGCCCATAATATTTTAATTCAATTACTTTATATGCAAAATTAATTTAATGGGACTAATTATTGCTATAAATTGAATGAATGAATTATAACACATCAATAGAAATATATTAACTATTAAAAACATGCCCTTAAATAACAAATAATGAAAAAAGAAAAAATGAATAAAAATGAGAATAAGATAGAGAAGGAAGTTTAATTAAGATTTATGGTACGAAGCTGATGCCAGGTGCCTCCATCTATCATGTTAAGGATGGACTGAATCCTAGATCCTACAGGCCAGCCGAAGTCGGCATTGGTAAGTACTTGAGTTTCGTTCACTCACTCTGTTTATAGAGGTTATTAGTCTTCAGTTCATATTTACCATCTTCATATGACTATCACCTTCCCTTTTACCTCTGAAGAGAGGGAGAGAGAGAGAGAGAAGAGAGAGTCTAAGATAGAGAAATATAACAGAGATACGCCGCTCCTCATGAAGAAAATTCTTTGTTTATAGATTTGACGCTCCCTTTATTTTAGCTGATTTCCCTTAGGGCTATTGAGGTCGTACTCATGATGCGATTTTCGAAAAATTTCTTCAAATGTTCATCAATCCTACCCAAGAGATGACGAAAATGAGGTCAGCTCAAAACTATGTATATGTCTGTTAACACTCTAGCGGTCGCAATTTTTATTTAATCGTTACCAAACTTGGCATTTAATCGTTTTATGTACAAAAAAGGTCAAGTTCGTTAATGGCTGAAATCGGACAAGTGTGGGGGGGGGTTAGAGGGAGGAATTTCGAAAATTAGAATATCCCCGTTACTATACGTCGGATCAAAAACTTAGTAGATTAGTATAGAACTAATCTTATTGAAAATTAAATTTTCTATAAATATTGTTATATACATTTATTCTCTATCTTGAATATTAACCGAGATATTTGCATTTATTAGTTTTCGGTCTTCAGTAAACCCCCACTCCTACTCATCTCATATTAACAATATTCTATTATGTTATGAAGCACTTTATTTGAAGCTTAAATAACAAATATTTTTCTCATTGAACTTAAGTTTTGAGATAAATGCAAGTGGCGCACGTGGGAAATCTGCTTCGTTAACGCAGCCCCTGCGTGATGGACGTTTTTTAAAGATTGGAAATTGGGCGAGGTGGTCCCATTTTTATTAAGTGTGTGAGGTTAACGGACGAGATGAGATCGGCTATGGTCGTGACTCTACCGAAAAGTAGTTTGGCCGTTTCCGTAAATGTTTGGCTCTCGTATGGAGATTTCTGTATTGTATAACTTCACATAGGAAATCTGCTTAGTTTACCCAGCCCCTTCGTGACGGACGTTTCGATGTGTGCATGATACTTGTTTCATTTCATTTATCATTCATCATGTGTGTTAGACCTGATCAGCACTACTACATTCACCATCGAGAGCATCTGTAGAATCCTTCAATGGGACTAAGGCAGAAAAATTAAGAATTGCATACATGGGGAAACCCATTGTTCATCATACATTTTCATTCTTCAAAACTTCCTTCTGTATCTCCATCATTCTTTACAACCTTAGATTAATTAATCTTTCCACAGCATTGCTTAGACTCCAGATAAACGCATATATGGGGCCTAAAGCTATGGGGGAATAAGAAATCGCAGGTGAAATACAATAGCCTTCTTGGACAACCAGGGTCCTTTTGTTGCGTTGGAACTGCATTTCAACATGCGCTTGGTCTTTTAGCAGATTTCCCTTAAGGGAAATCAGCTATTGAGGTCGTACCCATGACGCGATTTTCGAAAATTTTCGAAAAGGACGCAAGTGGGAAGTCTGCTTAGTTAACGCAGCCTCTGCGTGACTGACTTTTTAACTTGATGTCTGTTATACAAATGGTTGCACGAGAAAAATGTGCTTATTTTTTGCAGGCTAATTAGTACTCGCAGGAATGTAAGACTTTGTTTCTTGTCGTTAAGCTTTATTACTTTACTATCTAGTACATAACAATTTCATGTTTTAACTGCCTTCAAATATCTATTTTATCATCTGTTTGATAGCCCCCCATTACTTAGCGAGCGTAAATGTCACGTTTATGACATTAGATCCTGATGCTTATGCTACAGAGAGGAGAATTGTAGCTCACGCAGAATAAGTGTCTTATTTTGTGAGGAATTAGAAAACTTCAAACGCCATTCTGGCATTAAAGGAAAGTTGTAAGGAGTAAAAAGTGAGGGAATAAAAATTCTGAGGGTAGAGAGATAGAGGTAATATAAGAGAGATACCCCGCTGTGACGCGGCTCCCTTTGTGGATTAAGGTGCACACCTGGCCTAGCTCACACCCACTACATACTTATCATTATCCAGCTCTCTCTCTCCTACAGACTCATCATTACACTTCAACTATGCTATAATATAATACTCCCAATGACGTCACTAACAACACGAGTGTACAACAGATACCTGTTGATAAGTAGCTTTGCCTGGTAGTTCTTCCGGATTGCAGGAAGTCTGGATACCCGCAGACAGGAACAAGTATTGAAAAAGGTTATGATTTGATTTTTCCTTGTCTTTTGTATTATATTATTCAAGCATTAAGTCTTCAAAAAGATCTCCACTAGAGTCCAAAAACGGAAGAAAATCATCCTTCAGAACCCTGCATAAGCTGGTCACTGACAAGCAAAAATGAGTACACAACCTACCACTACAAACATACCTCCAGTGTTGTCCCACTAACATAGTGTCAGTGAGAGTGTAGATAAAAGTAAATAAACATATTAAAAAAAAAAAAAATGAACCCGCGTCAAGCGGTGCGTTTTAATGTAAGATAATGAGTCTGTTCAATTCAGCTTATCAAAACAATCAGGAACAAGGAGACCTTGGAAAATAGAACTATGACTGTTGTATGTTCATGGATGCAATAGATCACTTTCCTAATGGACCCCCCTCCCTCAGCTGGTGCTCATCGAGCCCTACTACACAAACCTAATCAGCTGCAAGATCAGAGTGTAAAACGCACATTTAGTCACCAGATAGCCAATTTCCAATATTTAAAAATAGCCAACCTCAGTGATTCTTTTACTTATCCTATTTTTATAAAACTAAAGGCTACAATTTGTAAACGATTTAGAGAAAAGTGTAAATTCATATTTATAAATATGAGGCGCATCCAGAAAGCTTACCTACCCAAGCTTATTGAACAAGATATTCCCAACAATTTTTGTTTTAAGCAAAAGCCTTATTTATTGTCATATATTCTATCATTACTGACTGAATTCTCTTTCCTCGGCCAACTTGGGTTAAATGTGGTTTCAGAGCCTTTGACTTTACTGTAGTGGTTGGCAGCGTCAGTGGTTTTAATAATATGTAACTCAGCATTATCTATCAGCTTGTTGCCGGTTATATACATACATAAGTGTTTTCCATTCATTATACAGTTTGAGAGTTCTTGCTCTGTCTTTCCTATTCACCAGATTACTGTGCCGAGGTAAGATTGTCTCTTCGTAATTTCTTATATTTTCCAGGCAGCAAACCAGCATCCAACGTATCTTCCTCTTCCCGTCCAATATGCATCGCCTTTCCTTTGAAGCACAGCTACCCACGCCATGACTGCTTGGTGTTTTGATTTGAATCCGCAATGCAAACTTTAACAAGTGTGCCATCACATTCCACATGATTAAGTATAAGGGGCTACGGATGGTGTCGCAATGAGCAATGTGACTATTAGCGCTATATACACTAACACCTACACAAAAGTTGCCGGCAATAATACATTTTTTCAAGAGACAACATAATAAAACCTTTACTATTGCATTTTATATGATCAAACCAAATTCTATGCCCCTTTATATGGGTTTATTCTTGGAGTTTCTTTATAATAAAATCGTAGTAAATCTATTGTTATAGCAGTATAAATCCATAAGGCTAAGAGTACTATCAATGTTAATACTATAATCTCAGGAGCAAATGGAAAAGCACTTATATTAAAAAACATTACCTTATCCAGAAATATACTTAATTTCTGTTTATGTGTCCCTTAATTATATTTGACCTTTGAACAAAACGCTAAAAAATTATTCTGAATGCCTCTAAGTCAATATACTTTAGAAAAAAAATCTCCTAACAAACAATTAGTTCATTGACCATTCGAGCTTATGAAAAATATATTTGAAAAATGTATTGCTCAACCACTCTAGAGGTGGCCACAAAAAATCAAAAAGTACTCGGCCACCCAAATCCAAACAATTCAAGTACAACGTCCTCAGTAGCTTGCACAAACTGAATAAAATTCGGCGTTCGGCTTCTATAAACTTACTTATAGTATTGTCCTTCTGCAAGGAAAACTATACTCGTGAAAGGTAAAGCACTTATGAATATAAGTAAACGGAATTAGTTTATTATCCCAAGGAACAAGTGTTCTTGTCTATTGGTGAAAATTTGAGTATACTATTCGCTAAAACATTTAGTGAAGAATTGCTGATAATTACCAAAATAGCCATTTCAAGATTGTTTTTCCTAAAGTGATTTGAACCACTGGCTTCTCTTTGTGGTCGTATTTGAATACACAGTGATTACTCGCTTTAAGCTAGCATCCCTAATTGACAGTACACCATACACGGGAGCATGAGTTAACTAACACTCAATGGTAGTAAGGCATTTCGGTGAAGAAACCTTTCCTTTATACAGAATAATGGGCATTTCCATTCCTTGGTTTAAAGGAAGAAGTCCATTATGCTAATAAAGAATGTACAATGATGATCTTCGTTTTGTGACTAAGGTTTTCATTTGTAAGCCTTGGCCACCAAAGGTGCATCTTGGTGGTCTCAAATGGAACAAAAGGGCTTTGTTATGTTAGTTGAACATTTTCCACCTCGGCAGGCACAGCTACTTATTCTCTCTATGAATTAACATTTCTGCATAATGATTGTAATTTAAAATAATGAGCCGATTTGCTACGCTTTCGCAACATTTCCATGTGCTCAATGTCGGAACATTTTGTTCGGCCTGAATATTCAAAAGCATATAAAGTTACTTTGGACATCCGCTTGGAAATACGGCGAACAATGGCACTGCAAGTGAAACAAATTAATTAATTTTGTGAATATTATTTCTCTCAATCCACTTGAATACTTCTTCCCAATAATTCTTGCCCAAACCAAACTTGTTGATAATCTTTCCATACCTCTCAGTCACATTTTTTTATTATTTTTTTTAACCTTCTCTCCCCCCCCCCCCCGCTGTACCTTAGGGTAACCCCATACCAGCGGTTCATACAATTTATAATCTTTCAATTTTTAATTCTATCCAACAGGTAGTCCGTGGCCCACAAACACCCATATAGTGAGTCCTTGTGACTTCTTCGCTGCCATTTGCTGCATATTTACATCGCGGGCAGAAAGTTTCAAAGTGAGGAGCCTGCAATTGGAGCCTTACTGCCTCTGTTCAGTCAGGCCCCAATAATTGTCTAATAGCTTAATTAAACTATCTATGCTATGTATCATGCTATAACCTATCTTGGCATTCAGAACTGTTTTCGCGAATTGCACTAACTCCTTCATAACATCGTTGGTCTGGATCAGCTGTTTAAATGAATATGGAGGCCAATTGTGCAACGAGTAGTCCCACTAGCCGAAGTCTTGAGCTGGACACTCAATAATAACGCACCTCCCTGTTTCTACAGCTCCACATCTACACTTTTGGTCAGCCTCCAAATTGAAATAATGGTGCTTATAGCATTAGTGCAGCCACGTAGAACCCTTCAGATATTATATCTTATCTTATTTTTATCAATTACCACATATATTGTTTGTCTCTAATCATATACTTGTACGTCTGTTCTATTCCTGTTAAACTTAGTCCAGTTTATTAAAGGCTGAAGGTTAGTTCCTAGTATATTGCTCTATTCAAGATCTTTCCGAGGCTTTCTTCGAAGGCATTTATTTAAATATATTTTTTTAAATTTAAAGCATTCAGACTTTACTGCTTTATATGTAGATTTTAAACAAATGATGTTATCAGGAATTATAAAACAACTATTTTTGAAAGATGGGAGAGTCGTTAAAAATAGATAAAGTAAAAGTCCGTAACGCAGGGGCTGCATAAACTAAGCACATTTCCCCCGTGCTGCTATAACACACTTGTGAACATATCTCACGAAATATTCTCGATTTCTCTTAAAAAGACCGATAATTAGAGACGAGGGGTCACTGAAAGCAATAATGTACGAATAACTAGCTTAATATCAGCGTTACAAGAACTTCATAGAACAACAATAGTTTAACAAGATTGGTTCTTTAATATTTTTTACTCCGACTCTTAGCAACGAAAATATTTTGAATTTTCGAATCCCACCTCCCTCTAAACCCCCACTATTTCAGGTCCGATTTCAGAGTATGATATAGATAATTTTCCTGACCAGATGGTAAAATCTTATTTGATGACGCCATCACACAACGTATTTGCATGTAGGAACCTCGCATAATAAAAAAAAATAATATTTGGTACTTAGAATATCGTGGTTCATGATATAACAGCTTATTGTTTATATGACATGTGCAGAAGAGGAGGGAGGGTGGGTTACTTTAAAAAATCCAATTATCTCGCTTAACATTCATCATAGAGTATATATGACATTTTACATTTATAGGTAATTACATTAACTATAAAATTGATTGTATATAATTATAATTATAATTTTTCTATCCGGAAATATTTAAAAGTTTCCGAATCCCCCCACCTCAAACTCCCCCTTCCACCTATCTGATTTCGGCCATTAACAAACTCGATCGTTCTTTTTAAAAATTAAACGCTTAAATATCAAGTTTGGTAAAGATCAAACAATTCCTACCGCTAAACCATTTACAGACATATATATATATATATATATATATACTAGCTCAGATACCCGGCTTCGCTCGGGAATTCATTTGAGGCTGAATGGTGATGGTATATTTTTGGCAAGGCTTTACTTTGCATAATATTTTGACATTTACCCGTTCCAGTGTTTTGGGTTAATACCCGTTGTTGGCATTTGTTAATAATAAAATTATTTTTTTATGTAAGACTTCACTCTCCTGCATATTGTCATATTTCCGGTCTCCTGTGCATTATGCATAGATTTGAATTATTAAGGAGAAAATATTGACATACATTTGAATTAATTTTTTCAAGTGAGGTACCTGGTAGTTCATATTGAAAAGAAGTGTTGAGCAAATTTCTCTAAATAACAAAATAAACAACTTTTGTTATGTGCATATTTGCCGAAACCCCAATAGGAAATCATTATTATTAATTTCAGGCCTCCCTTATAACCCCCACTCCTGCCCGTCCCTAGAAATGTTAGTATGGCTTATTATAAGGAAGGCGTTAGTGCTAATACACATACTGAGTGTTTTATTTAGTTCGGTTGAGTCTTTTGTGCCAAAGAAAATTGTTGTCTCCCGCTATAATTTTTAGCGTATAACGCCTTTATACTTCGGTATACGATGATAGTGTATATAAAAAAAAGTTTCTATAAATAACAAAATAAACAACTTTTGTTATGTGCATATTTGCCGAAAATGCAATAGGAAACGAAATATCACTATTATTAATTTCAGGCCTTCCTTATAACCCCCACTCCTGCCCGTCCCTAGAAATGTTAGTATAGCTTATTATAATGAAGGCGTTAGTGCTAATTCACATACCGAGTTTGGTTTAATTCGGTCGAGTCTTTTGTGCCAAATAAAATTGTGGACTCCCGCTATAGTTTTTAGCGTATAACTCATTTATACTTCCGTATCTGGCAAAAGTTCATATAACAAAAGTTACTCTACATTACAAAATAAACAACTTTTGTTATGTGCATATTTGCTTTAAAAGCAATAGGAAACGAAATATCGCTATTTTTAATTTCAGGCCTCCCTTATAACCCCCACTCCTGTTAGTCTTAGAGAATATTAATATAGCCTAAAGTCTAAGTTGGGCTAGTAGTAATATACATACCAAGTTTCATAAAATTCGGTTCAGCCGTTTATGCGTGGGTAACAAACAAACAAACAGGCACGAAAGAAACAAAATGTAGTTATGGTGTCTATGACATGTGAAACGAAAAGTTATCGTGAAAATTCGCGAAAAAAATCATTGTACTGACAGAGGTTAAAATTTTATATATATATATATATATATATATATATATATATATATATATATATATATATATATATATATATATATATATATATATATGTGTGTGTGTGTGTGTGTGTGTGTGTTTGTGTGTGTGTGTGTAAAATAATGAGCCGGCCTCATTTTCCTCATATCCTGAGTATAATCGGTGAAAATTTGAGGAAATTTCTCGAAAATCGCGCCCTTAATACAACCACAATAGCTCATTTCTCTTAAGAGAAGTCTGCTTAAAGTAGATGCAGATTCGATCCCACGTAGGGTAAAGAAACGACGCTCTAATAAATAAATAAATTCGTCTGACTTTTCAGAAAGACTTTTCTCCCTCAGATGGGAATCCGGCCTCTGGAATTGTGACGAGTGGTAGGTATCCCCGGTTGTATTGAGGCCCAGCACTCTTCTGGAGACAACTCATTCCAGATCCCCCTTCATTAACAGAAGGTAATATACCCCGTAAATCTTTCTCTTTCTAAATTCGCGATCACAAATCCTCCTCTTGGGCTTTAAAAAGTCCGTCACGCAGGGGCTGCGTAAACTAAGTAGATTTCCCACGTGACGTTTTCCAGTAGATAAATCTTATCTTATAAACCTATTCAAGAGGGACGAATAGTTATGGAAACGGCCGTCAGAGCTCTCAGCGGAAACTCCCGAACATAGCCGACTCCTGCCGACCACATACAGAATACAAATGCAAATATCTCGGTTAATATTCAAGATACAGAATAAATGTATAGAACAATATTTATAGTAAATTTAATTTGCAATAAGATTGATTCTATACAACTTTTCGATCCGACGCATGATAACGGAGATATTTTGAATTTTCAAAAATCCCCCTCTAAACCCCCCCCTCCCACTGGTCTGATTTCAGCCACGAACTTGATCTTCCTTTTTACATAAAACGATTAAATTCCGAGTTTGGTAACGATCCAACAAAAATTGTGACCACTAGAGCGTTAAGAGAGAAAAATATATTTATATTTTTATATATATATATATATATATATATATATATATATAATTTTGAACGAACCTCATTTTCGCCATCTCCTGGGTCGATGGACATTTAAGGAGATTTTTCGAAACTCGCGTCATGAGTACGACCTCAATAGCTGATTTCCCTTAAGGGAAATCTGCTAAAATTAGGCAACATCTTCCCTTTTTCAAGGCAGACTAATTACACTCGTCGACAAAAATGATCTTGGCATTGTGATGTGTCAGTATTGAGCTTTCTGTGAGTTTGCTCAGTAGTGAAATATTTCCTTCCTTTCTTTTCGGAAGTCCGTTGTGTATGTAGTGTTTTAGTGCTTTGTTTCTTCATCATTCCAAGAAAGTGTGTAAATCATGTAGACAGTTTCTGCTATATTTGTGGTGAGCTGAACTTCATGTCTTAGTGGCGAAATTTGAAGTGTTTACTTTGGCTGTCAGGCTGGTGATTGATCTGCAATAAGACCTGTCTTACACAATGAACAGTTCCCTGTACCAATGTATGCAGATACGACCTTAGGTGATAACTCTGAATCTGACCTAACTGAAATTGATAATGCTTCAGATGACAATAATAATGATCCTACATATGAAGCAAATACATGTACACCAGAACCATACTTTCCCCATCGGAAAGACCTTAACGACCTGATTAGGGATTTAAATCGGTCTAAACAGCAAACTGGATGAACTGATTTGTTGACTACCTTTTATTGACACGTTGTTTCAAATATGTAAATGTTGTGTCACAGAGCACTGAAGATGGGACGGTTCGACCCAAAAGTACTCTGCATTCAATAAATGAAGTATTAATAGTGGAGATGTTTTGACCTTATTATCCTTCCGTCGATGATGGACCTCCACCAGCCAGCCCAAATCCCGAACAAACTGAAGGTTAAACTTCCAGACACAAAGGATGGAATCTACTCCAAAAAGAAGTATAGGTACCAGGGCAAGTGGAGTTCCAATATGGTCTAGGTGTACTCTACTACATTTCGCCATCTCGAAGGCACGAAGGTTTAAATAATAGGCGTCTCTAGAACAAACAGTTTTAACTTTAGAAGACGTGGCGAAGGCTGAACTTATTTAAAGTCTCTTAAGTTTTCGATCGTTGTTGAGTTTCATATACCACCGCAGCTCAATTGGGGGAGGGCATTTCTTTAACCACCCTCGCTAAAGGCAGACAATAGACAGACTAAGGATATGGTTCCGATAGAGCTGGTCAGGTGTAAGGTATCATTGTACACTGAGCAGGATTAGAACAAACGGACTGGAAGGGAGAGAGGGGAGAAGAGAGGTTCTATGTCATAGGTGCTCTGTCATCTACAGCTGGCTACATTCAGGTGCCCAACCACTGACTCATTACTCTTATTAAAACACTATTGCCGAACCAAAAAAAAGTGTAAAAGCAGAAACCAAGGGTCCATCTTACAGTACTTTCGTTGAATACTCTCTCTTAAGGAGGAGGGTGAATAATTTTTGTCAATACTTTAACTTAAGTCAATCTGACATATATCCTCAACCTTTGAAGGTAAATTATTTTTTTAATCTACAGCTCTTCCGCCAGACTTGATGGAGTCGTGAACAGCCAAGAGGTAGCACCCCCCGATCATCCTTTTTCAGTCATCACTGCTTGCGGGAGCTTTTATTTAGCTTCAAACGCCAGCTGGGCCAAAAATACTCTTCAGTACCTTCAGGAAATGTCACTACAGGTCTTTTAATGGTTTCATTCATTGTTACAGTGAGGTTTCTTCCAAAAGTTCCAGAATTTCAAATTAAATGGTAAAACATACCTCTGGAAGGTCATCATACTTGATATCCATCATTATTATTTTCAGTAATTGATAGGGCCACTCACTGGAAGATAGTACTCTTTTACCTTAACTGCATTTCAATATTCCTTGTATCCCTCATGTAAAGTAATGTTTATTTCAAAGCCCTGGATCCCGTGGGACATCAATTTAATTGTACTGTGTTATTTGTTAACGTCAAATTAATGCTACTGGAACTAATCGGGACGGGTTATCTACAGGTTCCCGCCTTTTTCTAGCCAGGATGAGACTAAGTGTTTTATTTATTATTTTGTCCCTCGAACTCATTTAAAAAAAATAAACCTGATGAACCACCTGATGATGATTCCATTCGGGACATATAAGATAATAGAGATAGTAAAAATGAAATTAATATTTTTCTTTACTATGGCCTAACAATACTACTAAAAAAACTAAAAAACTTATTTATGTCTAATCATGTGCAATCATCTTCGTCTATTCAGGAAATCTACTTTCGAGCTGTATCGTTTTGATCCCTAGGACTGACCCTCCTGCTTATAACCTTCTATGAGTACTAAGTACCCATATAAGTAACCTTTCTACCATTCCTCTTGGCATGCCTCACTTAGTTTGAAATTCATTACAAGTTCCTCACAGGACTCATCAAAATCAATTTTTTATACTTTCCACAATAGAACTATCAAATAAAAATAAATAAATCAACAATAATGTATTTGCTCCAATGGTCCCTTTGACTGTATAGCCAGAAAATATGTGGATGACGATCAATATTATATCTCTGAGCTAAATTGTTTAATTGTAAAGCTCATGGAGCAACCTGTGATATTTTGGAAAAGAAATGTTGGGAATACTTTAGCAACTGCCCAACAGAAGAATGTGAAAAGCTTGGTGGCAATAAATGATGTTTTCTTACTTTCATGAAATTGTATTCATTAAATTACATTAGACCAGTAACCTCAGGCTATGATCATAGGGATACATGTCGTTTAAGAACTGGAGCCAGTACAAGTTAAACAGGCTTAAAGTTCAATTATTATTATTATTATTTATTAACGTCCACTTTTTGCAGCTCAGGCTAATTGGGATTGGCTATCTACAGGTTACCACCCTTTTCTAGCCAGGGTGGGGGACTTAGGGTTTTATTTAATGAATTCCGTCACTTAATAAATTCCTATTGCCCGGGCGGGAATCGAACTCGCCCCTCTAGGTTTACCATATGAGATTAAGGTCAACGCTTTAACACACATGGCTAACCTGAGCCCCAGGCTTTTCAATTAGCCATTTCAAAATTTGTATTACTAAAGAAATCCTGAGCCTATGGCTTTTCTTCGTGGTTATATATGAATACACAGTAATTACTACCTTTAATGCTTAAGGTCTGCATCCCTAGTTGACCATACACCATAAACGGGAGTAAGGGGATAACTTGTGGCAATATGTTTACTGTCCTAAATTTTGACCTCCAAGCAGGGACTCAAATACGATTAAAAATTCCTCCTCGCCGTATAAATTAGCTCAGTGATAATACAAGAGAGAGATTGAAAGCGGTACAACGGTAGTTAGTAGATTCAAACGGTACAACAGAGAGTAAAGAACATCCATCTAGAACCAATAGTCAATATCTTTTCTTCAGAGGGAACTTTCCTATTTTCCTCCAGCTCAAAGACCGTATTATTCTAAGAAAGAGCTCTGTAGTTGGTAAGAAAATGGCCGAGGAGGCATGAAGGGAGAAGAAATTGTTGGGAGTTTCTCCCGAGGGCTTTGTCCGATTTGCACGGTGCACAAGAGGAAGACTCCTGTGGGAGAATTATATAGGAAGAGAAGGAGAGTAGGTGCCGAGTCACGCGATTTCACCCTTTGTCGGCGCTACAAACCAATGCCTCCGCAGAACAGGCCATTCACCATATCAATCTTCCACGTCAATTGCGCCCTTTGAGCTCGGCGAAAACCGGAGCAGCCCCGTCACAATGGTCACCTATAAATATGGCCTCAGTCCTTCAACCTTTCTTATAAATGGAAACCGTGAAAATTATTTTAGCACGAGTTCAATGCGAAAAATGGGCCGATAAAGAGAGCTTAATGCTGTAGAGCAGCCCGAAGTTTCAATACTGTTTCCATGTATAATAAGTAAGTATATAAATATAAAATTAGTATGTTTAGCAAACAAGTTTTGCGATAGGCCATAAAATGACATCATCTAGGGCAGAAAACCTAACATGAAGCCTTTCCATACATTGTTTCAGAGACACAGTATTCATAAACAATAGCCTTTAATTCTCATTACTGATATATTTTCATTATAGATGTTATGTGACAGATTCGAGCCTGGCCAATGAGTGGTGAATAGACAAACAAATCGCTTGTTTGAAAAACAAGTTGAATCCTGAAGCGTAAGTGTAATGGGACTGAAATACCCACCAGTTCGACAACTTCTTCTGACATGTGAACAACCGAAAAAAGTACTAAGCCTCAGATAAAGCTTAATAGAACTCCTTGAAGGTGGCGATCAGGAATTGAACAGACTTTTGAATTTCTTGGAGGAAACTCTTCTGTTAAAAAAGAGTCCCAACAACCGTTAGTGACTGTAAAGGATACGGCATAATGCAAATTATATGATGCTGACAGCAACAATTGTTGAAGCAAAATGTTCTAACTACGTAACCTTGATATTTTAAATATATTAGACTGTCCACAATCATAATATTCACGGAGTTTCTAAAAATAACAAACATGGGAAAATGTCTAACAATCACAATTTTCAGGTATCAAGAACTCTACAGCTTCTGGAGCTGTTGGTGTTTGCATGTATTATCACGAACCCATGAGAACGTCATGAAAGTGTTTTTAATCTATAGTTTTATTGCACACTTTGTGACTTTGTTTAAGTCCTGAATTTTCTTCCTGTTAATCTAAGACGGAGACTATTTACATGCTTAGTCTTTCTGAAAAGATGGCACCAAATTCTAAATGAGAAATCTGATTAAATCTAAGGCTATCTAAGGTTATTTTCTCACTAGGAACCCCTTTCAAATATGTTCTTAAGTCTATTGTGTCAATTGGCTGATCTTTAAAGTTATTTTTTTCCATGTCATTTGCTTCACTCAGAGAATTACAAATGCAACACATAGATTTGGTTAATGCGACTTGTTATAAGCCTTATTTCTCAAAGTCGAAGATACCACTGATTTCTTCCAGTGTGACTGGAAATGTATTATATTATATAATAATATAATATAATCACGCGCTCTAGTAGTGGCAATTTTCGTTTGATCGTTTCCGATCTTGATATCTAATCGGTTAATGTTTAAATAAAGATCAAGTTCGTTAATGGCTGAAATGCGGAGCACTACCTTGCATACAAATAAATATTCGCAATAATCACTTTTGCAGTAGATACATCAGATACCTATCAGAATTCCCACAAATAGGTATAATTCTAATGGAATCTAACGAAATGAATTCCACTGCCACAAATCCAAATAATTTAATTATAATTTTATTTTCTATTCTTATTATATTTTTTTGGCTTACTTTTTGTCGCAAATATATTACATTTATTTTACATCAACTTTTATTACATTAACTTTTACTTTTATTGTTTTTTAATGTCATGTGATTCAGCAACTCGCTCTCAGTGAGTGACCAGCCACACTTCATTCTTTAATAAAATGTTTTTCTTCTTATCAAAGCAAGTATATCATAAATTTATAATGAATGTTTACAGATTACCAGTTTTTTTGAGATTACAGATTTTAATCGTGTCTTACGGAATCGCATAACTTGATTTTGCTGTGTAAAATTGGATCTTCTCACTGAATTCATGGAAAAACTCATATATTTATTTTTTTTAAAAAATTTGAAATCTCTATATACTTTCTGTACTTCAATAAAGCCGTATTATGAGAGTATATACTTTTTCCTTCATTAAAAACTTTCATTACTTGTAAACTTCGTGCGCACTTGAGGAAATGAGAGACGGAGTCTCATGTCGAGAAAACTTACTTGAGCGCCCTCAAGCTGAAGTCTTTCCAAACAAGGAACTGTGACAGAGCGGATACAGGCCGAAATGAAATAGTTATTGATTTGAAAGAAACTTTTCAGAACTTTGTTGAGAGTGAGTGAAGGGAAAGAGGTGACACCTTATCTGGAGGCAGCTTCCCATCCCAAGTTTGTCCTCTTTCAGGGCTTGCCGTCTCCTCTGTACAATGCCTCCACCTTTTTATACCCGCCCAACTTCCAGATTTCTCTCTCTTTCTCTACAGATCTTTCCCTTATTGTTACAATTGGCTTTAAAAACCATCACTGGTGTTTGTTTATCCTTCCAGCAATGGACAAAGCCTTTATTTTTGTCTTCGATGTCTAATTGGCAATTATTTTGTGGGGCAACTGGTTTTGTTGGTAAAACTGATTTTCTCTTCATTCAAAGAATTCCTTATTAAGCAAAATATCACCCAAAGGTAAAGCTGCCTTTCTCAATCCAACCACGATCAATGTGTATCACGTGCTAGTCTCTAATCTCAATGTAACCAAATGAGTCTAATCAAAACAACTTTCGTTAAGCTATGTTAAGATTCAAATATAAGAATTCTACTTCTCCGACGTTCCATTTGCCCTCCAGTTGCACTCAACAGCGCACTAATTCCACAAAAATCACAAATTAGGTATCTAGGACTCACATTAGACAAGCGACTAACTGGGAAACGTCACATCACATTAAAAAGACAAGAATTGAATCAACGGTTCAGGACTTTTACTAAGACTACTTGACTATCGATCTAAACTATCACTACACAACAAGCGATTGATTTATACGACGATACTCAGACCAATAAGGACTTGAACTTTGGGGTTCCACTGAACCTTCAAATTCCTCCAAAATCCAAACCCTCCAATCCAGAATACTCGCAAAATTACAGATTCTCCATTTGATAGATAGATATTTTATTGGCTTCTGTTTACAACATGTTGCCAAGAGTCTGGCCAATTAGTGTTAGTATGGTTATTAATATATTATACTTCTTAAAGTATGTGTAAATAAAATAATAATAATTCCTAGAATTACAACTGAACACCATATACATTGGCACGTAATACAATATTAATATTAATCTAAATAATTATAATACTGAATTCAATAGGTTATAATTTAATTTAAATGTAGATTAATTCATTCTTTTTTAATGTCTAAATAAAAATCAGTTTTCTAACATATCAGATTAACATGACTATTATCTAAGATAAGTATAACTCTTCTAATAATAAGTATAACTGTATATAATAAATAAATTGCCGATTATTATTGAATAAGCACCCCCATAAAAAAATAATACAATTCTTTCTTCTATATTGCTAACTTTCACAAACTTTTGATAAGAAACAAAAAATATCATTTACTTTACTTTCATTGTTGTAATCCAGAATGTTTACCAATGATAGGTATTCTCTTTGAGGCACTATATATTTGTCAAGGAATTTTACCCTGTGTGATGTAAAAGCGGGGCAATACAGCAGTAAATGATTCAAATGTAGGTAAATATATTTTTGGCACCATTTACATACCTCTCCCGTTTTTATAATTTGAGTCATGTTTCTATAGGATAATTTTAAATACTCGCTAGAGGAAATCCTTATTTGACTGATAAGTTTGATTTTATTTATGTTTGTGTGTAACGTTAAATAATTTTCAGGGAGAGAATGGTTAAAACTACAAATACTTCTATATATTCGGCTGTAGCTTGAGTTAAGAACTCTATCCACGTCTACGGAATGGAGATTGTTTACAATTGTTTCAATGATTGTGATCTTGTTGGCTAGCAAAGTTTGTTGGTCTAAAGATTCGAAAAAATATTCTTCAACATGATTATTTCCTGCTATCAATTTTACTTGTGACACCCAATTATATTTTATGTCGCTTTTCCTATTGTGCAAACTAAGCAGCTTAAGAAAACATTTTTTCGGAAGTCGGTGGTCAGGCATTGAGAGCAGTTTAACACAGAAATTAATAATTTTCTTAAATATAACTACATTTAAGTGCGCTCGCCCCGTTTCCAAACGGACTATGTAATTCGGGGTACTTCTTGGCCAAGAATACAAATACTTCCAGAACCTCAGCTGTACCGATTCCACAAGGTCCAGGTAATTTGGAGCCCAAATCTCTGCTCCATTTTACGTATCCAACTTAACTCTCCATAGCGGCCTCAACATTCCTTTTGTCCATACCCTCGCCAAATACCGATATCAGAAATTCCACTCTCTCCTTCCCGCACGTCCTAATCGTTTAGTCGAATCCATCTACCCATATTCCAGAAAACCCAAGACGATGTCTGAAGCGTAAGTGGCCAAGAGATCTCCTTGTGTAGTGTTCAGAATAACTCCATGTAGTACAAGCCAATGTGGGTATTGTCAATGGACTTCCCACCTCAAGTGAATAATCAAGCGAATTGTTACATCATTCATATCATACCAAGAGTGGCGAGTTCGATTCTCGCCTGGGCAAAGGAAATTATTTAGTGACGAAATTCATTAAATAACGTCCTGTAATCCCACCCTCGCTAGAAAAGGGTGGTAACCTGTAGATAACCCGTCCCGATTAGCCTAAGTTGCAAAACGTGGACGCTAATAAATAAATAAATAAATCATTCATATCATTTGCTTGTAATATTTACATAAGTTGTTGCAAATAAACGAATAAATATTAAAAAAAAATATACATTATTTTAGCTCATTTCTCTTAAGGGGAAATGCACTACTGGGGTTGCGTCATGATGATGTGATGTTCAAAACATTTCCTCAAATGTTCATCGACCATGTCCAGGAGAGAACAAAAATGAGGTCGGTTCAAAACTATATATTTGACCAATATGTTTGATCGTCATCAAACTAAATATTAAAATGCATTTTTATTTTCAGCTGGTGGTGAGGGCGATGAATCAGGTTAATCAGAAACACTTTTTTATGGCTCCTCACAGTTTATTTTTACAAATGCTTAGCGCTTTCGGGAATTATATTCCCATCATCAATCGAGTGTATCGGCAGAGTTCAGCCAAGTAGCGTCTCTATAGGCGCGCTCTACGCTCTGAGAATGGGAATGTAATTCCCGAAAGAGCTAAGCGTTTGTAAAAATAAGTTGTGAGGAGCCACAAAAGTGTTTCTGATCAACCTAAATATTAAAACATTTAATGCAAAACTAATGATCAAGTTCGGCTTAAATCGGATCGGGAGAGGAGGGGGGTGGTGATGGGGAATTTCGAGATATCTCTGTTAAAAAGAGACAATTCAAAAAACTTTGTTCCTCATGTAATTTCGAGCACTGAAAGAAAATATGCAAATAGTCACCTTTCTACATGGGATAACCTTAATAATAAGAGATCTGTGGTCACTGCAATACGTTCAGCTATACTGTATTACGGTCTGTCATATCTACAAACCGTTGACGAAGAAAGGAAGCAAATCTTCCTTTATATGTGATGACCAAAATCCTTGTACCTGCTTAGTCGTAATCCGTAGCCCAATTAATTCGATTGCTTCAATTGGATTAATTCGGCGTTGTATTCATCAAGACGTTAACTATTCCTTGTAGTTAGATAGTCGTCTGGGCTAGGCCAGAAATTACTCTTTTCTGATTTAGATACCGAGATCCCTGAGTTGTTTGATGCATACTTTCTCCAAAGTGAGTCAGGTCACCCGCTTTCTGAAATGAATGACTGATACAAATTTCTAAACATTGTCAAATATCGTTAAGAAAGGTATGTTTAAAGAGGGAATCAGGTGCTAGCTCAGAACTCTTTTGTCGCGGCGATATAAAGACAGACAATAAGCCGAGGGTAGAGACTGGCAGCTGGTGGAGGTGAGAAAAAAACAAGGCATCCCCGGAGGACCCGCTCTGCAAAGGTTGTTTTCTCAAGAAACAAACTCATAGAGCTACCGAATAACCAATGCCCCGATGGGTCTATTGTTCGTCAGCTCTCGCGCCCTTCGCCTTTCAAAAACAGTCCTCACTTTTTAGTATAATGGAAGGCTTACAGACTGTCTCGAAGGCATAATATTATTTTAAGTAAATTGATCCCTAGCCTTCTTGTAACACCTAACAGTATGGTGAGAAAGTCCTTCTACGTAGGGGTTGCGGAAAATAAGCAGATTTCGAACGTGCTAGAGTAACAAGAGGAAAACTAGTTCTAGTTCTATTGGCGGTATTTTCCTCACGAAGGGAGCTATGTAAATGGGACTATTAATTTAAGGAATTACTATGTAATGAGTGACCCCTTGACTAGGAGTATAGAAAGTACGATACGAATTCACCCCACGACGGGTCTAGGATTCATGATCAGAGTTTCTACGGTGTGAGTTATCAAGTACACGAGCAACCCCTGCTGTTAGCCAGGAAAGACATGAAATGAGTGTGCCTCCAGGAGTCTGACGGACCCATTATAACCAGACTATACAGTGGCCTCAAGACGGCATCTCAGAGAGCCATAATCTTCAATCAGACTGGCATGATGTCACGCCAAATTCCTCACTAGAATCCTGCTAGTGTTACGGATGGCTGATATATGTGTGTGTATAAATATAAAAGAGCCTCATTTTTTTCATCGATGGATATTTTACTTTTTTCAAACAAACTCAACAGCTGAGTTCCCTCATAATTTGTTGTCGTATCTACAGGCTCCTCTTGGTAATTGTTCCCTTCAACAAGGGATCCTGATTTCCACGGCAACGAAGAGTGTCACTAGGACATGCAGTGGTTTCCCGTTGCCTTCCGGACCAGATCGTTTAACAATCTGCATAACAAAAGCATGTGTGGAGTAAATTCCACTTGTTGCTGCTCAGTTGTTAGAGAGCCATCACTCAGTAGAACATGTCCTGCTTAAGCTGATCAATTAGCCAGTGTGAGTACGCACTTCAACATTAATGTACTCTTCACCCATTTACATGTCATAAGGCACCGAAGAGGTCCATAGAATTGTCAGGCCTAAATATCGGACATTGGTGAGTAAATATTAATGCAAAGTCCGAAAAAGATATGTTGGCCTCAGGCTGCGCCCCGGAAAATTATATAATCATGTAATACATGAAAAATAATAAAGCATGTGCTATAGTCATCATATTGCTGACTAGTCGTCGAGTAAAGGTCGTAAGCGCTTTGCGGTGCGTTGAGATCATCCTCAGGCATGTCGTTAGTTGTACTACTGCACTGTGCTAGGTCTGAAGATGGTACCATCGCAGCGTAAACCACTTGCCACATGTACTAGACCATCAGCTAGTAATGACAGTATGTACCAACAAGTATGGCAGTAGTATTATATATACTGGTGGAACCAAGCCACTGCCGTGATATGGGAGTAAATTCATTTTTTAACTCTATTCCGGTAGAAGTATTCCATCATTTCTGCTCCTCAAGGATATCCTAGAAAGATTGTTATTTCTAAATCAATTGGAACAAATAACTGGGAGTATACGATAAAACTGAATCGTTACCAAACTCGACATATAAGCGTGTAATTTAAAACTATAGCCCACTTTCGGTAGCGACTGAAATCGGTCAGAGGGAGAGGGAGTTTGAAGGTGGAAATCGAAAATTCAAAATATCTCCTTTATTATATCGAAAAATTGATTATAAGCAATATTTGTGTGTGTGTGTGTGTTTTTTGTTTTTTTTTATAACTGTTGTTTTTATACACTACTTCTCTATATGGAATGTTAGCTGAGATATTTGACTTTCTCAGATTTCAGCCTTCAACAAACCCCCACTTTCAATGAAAGCACCTTGAGAATAAGCCAATATAAAAGGCTTTGTTTCACGCTTAAATTACTAATATTGTTTTCGACGACCTTTTTTATTCGTAAGTTAGGTACATGCAGCAGATACGTGTATAAAATGATATCAATTACAATTTTACGTTCTTGACTTGAAAATGTTTATTTGATCTATGTTGTTAGTATTTACAGGCTACACTGGTAATTGATCTCGTGAACAGGTAAACCTGATTTTCACCTGGCCGAACAACGGAATAAGAGGGTTACAAGGGCATGCAGTGGTTCCCCATTGCCTTCTGCATCAGACCATCAGTAATACAGGCACCATGAGGAAAATTCCATTCACACCAGTAAAAACATGAGTGAATAAAATTCCATTCAAGGTCAGAGTTGTTAGATAGCCATCCCTCCGTAGCCTGTAGCCTGCATAAGGGGACTAATGACAGGCATGAGCCAGTATCAGTATGCAGACTACGACCTTAGTTTACTATCCAGAATACCACCACTGATGTCGATCTATAACATACTCGATATTTAATCGTTTCATTCATTAGTGGCTGAAATCGGATCAGTAATGGTGGGGCGGGTTAGAGTGAGACAGAAATCAAAAAATCTCCGTTATTGAGTCGGATCGAAAAATGATATATGACCAACCGATATTGTTAAACTATTGAAGTCCCGGAATGGAAGTACTACACATTATTGTGTCATCGGGATTTTCAAATAGAAAAGGAGAATTTATGGTGACATGAAATCACTCGTGTTTCATACCAGAACGTGGGAAATCTTCTTAGAGAAGAACTTTTCTAATTAAACCGAGGAAATTGGGCTCACTATATCAGTCCATTTTCTCTATCTATGACACAAAAAGTTAAATAACACTTCTTAATCATATGTGTTAAAACGGAGAAAATAATGTATTTGTATTACGACCTTTCTTAAAACCATCTCTATGACGACCCTGTGTTTTCAACGAACTGTGTATATTTCTCTGTCCCTTCAATACTGAATTTAAATTAAAATATGGAAGTATTGGCATATGTGTGTTTAGTGAGGTAGTTGCTGTAACTGAGCTCTTCTAGAACAAGTGTAGTATGATTATGAAGCAAGTACTCTTTAACCTAAGCAGATTTCACACCTACTGTAACGACACGTCGATGACGTTAACCTAACTTCTATTTTCCATTTTATTTTGGTTGTTATGTCGACTTATGTTTGCTCATAAACAAATTTGACCAATATCCAATGAGCCACTATATTGACATTTGTCGTACTAAATACAAAACAAATCAGGAAGTGTTCATGAAGGCAATATTCAAGGTATTATCTTTCAGAACTAATTCTTTCTTCTGGATTATTTGTTTGATTCAAATCTTCCATTTCACAGCGGTTTGAAACTCGGGTTAAATGAAGTCTTTGTAAACAGGTCTTTATTGATATAAGTGTTTTAAGTGAAAAATCCAAGAGCAGTGGTGAGGGTTATCTGAAGGCTGAAAACTAACAAAATCCAATGGGTAATTTTAAGCTGAGAGAAAATGAATCTAACAATTATAGAATATATATTATTTTCAACTAGATTTTTGTGTGATATTTTTCGGTCCTACTTATAGTAAGGAATATAGTTTGAGTTTTTTTTTCTCTTTTACTCCTCTAAACATTGAGGTTCGATTTCAGTTATTAGCAATTTTATTTTTTACATGAAACAATAAAAAATCGAATATGGTACTGTTCTATAGTTTTATGGTTGGTCCAACTCATAATACTGGAAATATCGAAACAGGTACTTGTACGAAATTCTAGTCCTTTATGTACCAGACCCATGAATCTCACATTTTAAAGGTCTCATCAAAACTATACGAATATACTGACTAATATCTAATGTTAAATGAGTAACGGTGGGGGTATAATAGTAAACTTAAAAATACAATTTTTTTTGTTTCATAAGTATATAGGACGAACAACTACTAGGTTATCAACGTCCTGTTGTTAATTTGTCGATATTGCAGTTTTTTAAAATTTGTATTGTAATCATATCCTCCGCATCCATATCGCCACCTTCAAAAAAAAATACAAGAATTTGGTTAATTTTCAGAGTTGCAATAAAATGTAAAGAGCAACAATTGAAGAAAATTAAATTAGCCCAAAGAACAGGCAATATAGCAATTTTTGACGCTATTAATTTTATTAGACAAATTTCGATTAGTTTTTCAATTTTACCACCCCTCTAAATTACCCCACTACTCTTGGTCCTATTTCAAACATTTCATCGATCTTTTTTTACATGCAAAGCACAAATTTACAGTTTTTTTAATAGACCAAATAAAAATTACATGTGAACAACCTGGATAGCTGATACCCCTTTAAGATAAAAATGTTCTAGGAATAAAACATTTCCTTCAAGAAATTATTTAATTTTCTTCTCATTCGTCTTTAGAATAAGAATCCTGATAAGGAGCTGAGAGAAGGATTAACGTCCACTTTTAAATAAATTAAATTATGAATTAAGACTCCATACATATGTTTATTCTTTTCAAATATTGTAGAGTTGTATTTTTAAATTTGACAAGTTCAGGCTGTTGCTACCTGCAGAACATTGACTCAAATAGTTTTTAGCAGATTTCCCTGATGGTAAATCAGCTATTGGTGTTGTAGATCCTTCGATCCTTGCAAGGAGATGAATAAAATGAGGTCTGTTCAAAACTGTGGTTAAATATATTTGTCTGTTAAGGCTCTGACCGTCACTATTTGGTTTTCTCGTTACCAAACTCAATATTTAAACGTTTTATGTAATAATAAAGTTCAAGTTCGTAAATCACTGAAATCAAACCAGTTCGAGGGGGAGGGGGTGGTTAGAGAGGGAATTTTGAAAATTCGAAATATGTTTATCATTATACATCAGATCAAAAAATTGTCTATAACCTATTTTTTAATGTTCTATAAATGGTGTTATATAAATATGTATATATATTCTATCTCACGAATATTAACCGAGATATTAGGATTTATTAGTTTTCGTCTATCAGTTATCGCCACCCCTACTCATGTCATATATTTACAACAAGCAGCCATATCATGAACCACTTCATTCCTTGGTTATATACCAAATACTGTTTTCATTGAACTTTTATTTTGTGAGGCACATATGTTGTGATGACGCCATCAGTTAAGATATGTTGTTCTTTACTCGAAATTGTTTATTTTATTTATACCATACTTGATATTTAACAGTTTCAGTCAACACTAATGATCGTATTTGTTGTTGGCTGAAATTGTACCTGGAATTGTGGGTGTTTACTGGGGGGATTCGAAAATTCAAAATTCTTCCGTTTTTATAAGTCGGCTCGTACAACGTTACATAATTAGCTTATTAAACCATTAATGCTCTACCATTGTTGTTCTATGCATTTTCAATAACACATGTATTAAGCGAGTTGTTCGTACATTCTTGTTTTCTGCCGTTAGTAACCCCCCACCTTCTACTCATCAGTTTGGTGTGTTATAGCAGCAAGCGGGAAATCTACTTAGTTTATGTAGTTCCTGTGTGAGGAACTTTGAATGCGCGATAGTATTCGTCAAGTCTGTGCACTGATAAAATGTGCTGATTTGCAAAAATAGAAATTTTAATCCTGGGTTATATATATATATATATATATATATATATATATAGAGAGAGAGAGAGAGAGAGAGAGAGAGAGAGAGAGTGAGAGTGAGAGAGACAGAGAGAGATAGGTGATTTTGAAAATGTCTGATCGAAATATTGTACAGAACTAATGTTATTGAAAATTGAATTTACTATAAATATTGTCCTATACATTTACCTTCAATATTAACCGAAATATTTACATTTTTCAGGTTTTCAGACTTGATTAAAGCCTTACTTCAACTTATGTCAACATAAACAATACTCTATTATGTAATGAACTACTTTATGGGAAGCTTCAATACCAAATATTTCTTTACTCAGAAATCATAAGAATACTGATGAATGAATCATTATACCAAGAGCAATCCAAAATTGCCTTAAATCCTGCATCAAATTTTTAGCAGCACCTAAAAATCTATAAAAAGGTTCTTTTTTCTAGACTATCAATATCTTCATTTAAGCTAAGAATAGATCATATTAAAATGCTAAGCATAGGAATTAGTCTTTTAATAAATATATATATATATATATATATATATATATATATATATTTTATATAACCAATGAGATCATGATCCAGATATTATTCTGATGTAAATGGGAACAACATTCATTCTCGTTATTATGTTCTGAGTATATCCCATTGTTCTGTGGTAATATTCTTCTTAGGCCCGAAGGAGGATGGAATTGATGAAGACTTGCTGAATAGTTAGTGACAGAAAATAAATCTGAGAGCAGAATTAATTATGTATAATACTTGTGTATTTAATATATAGCTTAGGCATTTATTAATTAATAGTATCTGTCTGTATAATAATTATCAAGTATCTTCTCTTATTAAAACTACTATTTATTTGAGATTCCGCAATAATGGCGATTCATCTTTAAACAAGATTATACATATATAAATAAATATACAAAATTAAAAGAATATTACAATTATATTAAATTTAATACTTATTTCTTTATTATAATATATGCATTTACTGTTAACATTTGCGGTAGATGGATCTATAACAAACGGGTATCTGTTAAAAATGCAAAAAGCTTTTTGATGTCTTCTTCATCGTCTCTAAGGAGTTCGGTTTAATGTTCAAGGCTGTTCTTGGAAGATTGTATTTTCTATAATTAAGGAGAAGATATGAGACACTAAGATGGACATTACAGCAATCGTATGTTGGTTGGAAGAAGCCTTTCAATAAATAACTGTGTTAATTTCGCATGTGCCAAGTCGGATACGGACAAGGACAACCTTCTCTTTTCAGATTTATCTACTGGCAGTATTCCATCGCGAAGTAATGACAAATTTGTCGCAGTTTGTTGTCATGTTTCATTTAATTTCATGCAGTCTGACTTTCACCTTTGAAATACGAGTTTTGAAACACTCTTTTCCAATCACCTGCGAGATAGAGGTTACTGTTGTTTTATCTTCTCGAGCACTACGAGCTTCCAAATCCAACATTTCATTTCCTTACAAACCAAAATGTGAGGGAACCTAAAAAAGTGATGTTTTTGTCTGAGGTTTGTATTTGACCTTTTACTAGGTCTGACATCGTGACTTTGGGATGGCAAAACTTTGGAGTGAGCTGTATGAGTCCGTAGCTATTACTAATGAATCGTGTTGCAGTTCAACAAAACAAATTCAAAACTTGAATTTACAGAGCTCATGCTGCACTTCATTGCCTTACTCGCAATAATCAACGAGCATCCACAAGATGACTTTTTAACTTTGGAGGCATCTGTAAGACCCAGATGTTGCTCGTAATTTTTTTCTTTAATTCTAAAAATTTGTACTTTAAAGCTGGTAGTTAGCATATTCTTTTTCTTGTCGGAATATAGACTGAACTCAATTTGAATTTTAGACAGTTTCCAGGTTGAGAAGAAAGGTCGTTCACTTGTACTGGCTCAATCATTTCTAAATCTGTTTCCCTCAATACGTCCTGAATCGTATTTCTCATGTGATTCCTGAGTGAAATTAAATTTGGGTTCCAATTACATATTACAAATGTACAAAAAAAATATTTCGTGCACCAATTTAATAGATTTAATATTTCATCAAATTACTCATTACTTCTTAAATACTTAAAAACATCATCTATAAATTGGTTATTGTCGACTATCAGTTTGCATACATTTCTGGGCCATGGGTCTACAGTCAGTGTTTAATATGTGCTTTACAGTCAGCGTCCTGTTGTTGAACCAACATATAGGTTCATCTTCTCTGCTCATTTAATATGAATGCGTTAGTCTAGTGTGTCCTGTACGTAGACGTGTAAGTACTATTTCCGCTCTTCTAGAGTATATATTACTTGAAGTCCAATTTAGTGTGTCCAAATTGATTTCTCTAAATTTACAGTCAGAGTAATGCCATAAATTATTCCAATCAGTAATTACTACTTTACTTATTTAAGAGAAAGCGTCTTGGCGAGGTACTTTAAAAAGGCCAATTTGTTCAAAAATTGACAAAATTACTAGCGACTGTCGTTAGATTAATTCATTATTAAGGAATGTAGTATTATGAAATTGGTTTTTGTGAGGCATGGTAGCTTTTCCACTTTGATTACTATGATATATTATATAATGAATTCAACTGGATGGAAATAACTCCAATGAGTACACACATGTATGAGTACATATATGTTCTGTGTGTGTGTGTGTGTGTGTGTGTCTGTGTGTGTGTGTGTGTATGTGTGTGTGTGTGTGTGTATGTGTGTTTAGATAGATGGAAAGAGAAAGAGAGTTTGTGTTGTGTCTGTTAACATTTGTGTATAAAGACCATTGTGTCTACAATGATCAAATAACATATTATTTCAATAATCATGATTGTTAGTTAGTAAAATCGGAAACGGGGGATGAGTTTAGAGGAGACCAATGAAAAAATAAATAAATAAATTGTAAATTTTCAACCTGACGAATTAATCGCAGGATTTTACGGATTTTGTGACTCACTCCCATTATCCCCCTCCCCTTGACCTCGACTGTTGCAAAAATGGAATTAGTGAGTTTCATTGCCATTGGTTTTATTAAAATTATAGGCTCTATAATAGATAATTATTTTCTAGAAAAATCCGCTATTATGATTGGTTGATTAATATGAATAGATAATATAACTGAATCTTCCATGTCTCCGATGAAGGAGGTCTGGAGTGTTTTCGGAAACATTATTTGTGTTTGTGTGTATGAAAGGTATTGTAAATAACTAAAGTATTAAATGCAGTGGGAAATTTGGTTAGAACTCAAGTTTATTGTTAGGGTATATTTCTTATTATACGTTTGGTAAACATAAATGCCCTTGGCTAATTATTATTATTAAAATTAAAATTCCTATTTATTTTTTGTTTTAGAAAGTAAATAATATTGTGTTCTTTAATCTCACAACACTATAAATTATCAATTCAATGGTTAATAACCCAATTCATTTGATTACCATTGTAAGTAAATATTTTAATTTATTCTTCGGTTATTAATTATTTTAATTTTATTATTTCAATTTTAATTTTTGGGATTTTTATTTATATTTTACTTTAGTTACTATGTTGTTCTTTTTTCAATCTTAATTTGACCGTTACTCAAATTTTTAATTTTACAAAAACTTTGTATATTAATGTATGTTATTTACTTTGTACAGTACAGTGATAAAATGTTCCCCCATTGTGCATTGATAGTGAGCAAAAAGAAAAAGAAAAAACAAATCTTCTAGATATTCCTACTTTTTCTTTATTTATTTCTTTTTTTTTTTTTATTAAATCTTTCTTTTATTCATCTCCCCAATAAAAAATATGTGTATTTATAAATTGATATTATTATAGTTATAGCATTATATGTTATTTGATAGCTTATTAAATGGGTCGACTTTATCTAGATAGCAGAGTTTGACAATAATCTAGTGTAAAAAGTCTAAGGAAAATAATGCCATTGACTCCTTGTCTGAAACTTTAATCAAACCTATTGAGGAGTCCTTTTCAGAGTTTTGTTCCACGAGCCTCCGACTCATAATAGTTAAAATGACGTGTTTGAGACAAAAGCAACTGGGGTTGACAGAAAGAGTTCGGGCCGATAAGAAGGCAGACCAGAGACTTTTATCATAATTAGAAAGGGTGAGAGTGAGCAAGAGGATGAGAGAGAGGAGAAAGTAAGAGAGATGGGGGGGGGGGTGTCGGTAGGTGGGTAATGAAGTTTGAGCGATATCTTCAGACAAGGAAGGCCGGAGGGGAAGTGAGGGAGGGGACTAGGGGCAGGTTCATTATAAACAATGGAGTTGTGGAGGGGAGGTAGGTGGGCGGGGTGGGGGTAAAGCCGCCCGCTGATTGGCTAGCGGCGGGGGTGGAGGGGGGAGGTACACATCTCAGTCTGCCCACACCGCGCCATCACGTACCGTCTACGACACCTCTCTCCGCTTTATCGCCCCTTCTCGCCTCCTCTCTGCTCACCAACAGCGAGGCATGGATCTCATGACGGAACATTTCATGAGGTAAACTCATTTTTTTCTAAAAAAAAATTTGTTTTCATATTATACATTTGTCATATTGGTGCCCTCACCACGAGCAGACACCATCTCTAATTGTAAAAAGCATGTTTACACTTACACCCACAAAAACAATCCCTACATACACGTAGAAAAACTGTTATACACCCTAAAAAAACTAACGACATGCAACACCCCATTGTTTACTCGCGTGCCAACAATAAATAACCAGTTCCAATACAATGGGAAATTCAACAAACACAATAAATAACCTCACAACCCAGATAATCCCTGAATAATAGTAGGTAGGTTTATGTAAACATAGATATGCAAGGGGTGGGGGTAAGAAGGGCGGGGTTTAAATCCAGGGGCTCAAACGCATGTCCATCATATCCCCCCCTCTGGATTAAAAGCACCATTTTATAACATTAATTCTCATTATGGAAATTGTTAAGTACCTCTCACTGGCACAAGCTTCATTCAATAAAAATGATTCCCATAGGTTTGATTATGAACCACTTAACGCTTCTGGCAAACACTATCAATTTTTACATTGTTGGCAATCATCAATACACAATTTTATGTCATAACCTCCTCCTAACACTTCCTCAATCAGAGATGTCGTTGAAAATTTGTTTTGATCATAAGAGGACTTGTGAACGCCTGAAAATATTAAGATTGAAAAAAAACCAAAGGAGAAGCATAATTACATTATTGAACTTAATTCATTTTATAATATATTTATTTTATAATATTAGTATTAGTTTTGTATTTATACATTGGAGAGGCTTGGAAATAAAAAAGCGCAACGTCACCAATTTACTTTTGAACTTTGTGTTATTCTATAAAGGTATATGCAAACTATTCCTTATTTATTTTAATAATTATTTAATGGAATGAAATATTACACTAGCGTTTATTTTCAGATTGTACACCCTAGGAAAAAATTTAATTCTTAACGAATGTAAATAAAGAATATTAAGAATTATTCATTTAATTATTTTTTTCCATTTCAGTGAACTTCAAATACACTAATTTAAATATAACAGGGACAAAGATAAATTTATATTGTGGCAAAAGAGCTTCTGTAAATGAAGATTGCGTGGTTTTGAATAATGTTCACAAATTAAAAGGATTATAGGTACCAACACATCCTATCTTTAAAGAATAAAAAAATGAAATTATTACCAGGTAGCAAATATATCAGTTATTAAATAAAATAGTATCCAGTGGTTAAAATCGTTGTATTATTATTTATTGTTTATTATAACTTCTTTATAGAGAAACAAAATGCAAGCCTAGTAAAACAAAAGATTTTTATTATTATACAATCGTATTTACTGTCTATAGCAGTAGCGTAGAATACCCTGTCGAACCGTTTTTTTTAAATTCATGTTTTTAAGTTCTATGTACTTATAATTCCATTTTCCTTTCAGCAGTTCTCATTGACACTTGATATCCTAGAAATAGTATTGTGTTTTAGATATCAAAACAAACAAAAGATTATCAACCCTTATCTAGGTCTTACTGTCAAGATAAGCCTCTTGGAATTATTGATTCCTAAATTGTTGGACTAGTCATAAAAAGTACGGAATGTTATCGCATTTCTGGAAATGTTCTGTTATTATAGATCACGAGATATGTGACCAAATAAAAATCACAAAATATAAAACAATAGCCTGGCGAAGAACAATTAAACTCACAATGGTCTCTTTTTAACTGAACCGCCACAAATATATATTGAACATTACAATAAGTTTACTTAAAATTTGATGTATGTATATTAAACTTAAACGAGAATAATAATATGCAATTATATATATATATATACACGTGTGAGCAAATAAAGTTCCCCTTCAGTTGCGAACGTCCTAAGTATTATTAATATTTTGTACTATTAATGCATGTTCTAAAACAGAAAGTTAAAGAATTAGGTAGCTATAACGTAAATATTTCAAATACAAATGGCCAATTTATAAAATATTCTTGCTCGTAGCGCTATATTCAAATGTATTATATAAAAAATAATTAAGGCATTTGAAAATCTACTCTAAATTTTAAAAAATGATATTATTTTGAAACGATATATTTATTAATCCACTTTGTAGTATAGTAACCTGAATACTTCATTTTACTCAGAAATTAAATCTTTACAGCACTTGGGAAGTTCAGAAATTAATTATTTTAATTGAAAAAATGAGTACATTTCTATTTTCTCTTGGTGCCTTTGCGCATGTCCAATAAGGCCAACTTAGCTACAGGTTATGGATAAACCTATAAATTCAAACATGAATAATACAAAATAAAACTAACTCTCAGCAGTGCATGATGGGCACCTGGTCTCTGGTATGCACAATGTTTGGGGGTAGGGGGGGGGGGGAGGAATTGTGGTCTCTTCATAATGGTTTTTATTGTGCTGGTATTGTTATACAGATGAACAGTGTAGCCATTAGTTTGTGTAAGTAGGTTTTCAATTCCGTCACACCTGGGGTCCGTTGGGATCTAAAAATTACAGATCTAATAAATGTTAACGATAATTCCAAATACTTACAAGATAAATCCCCCTACACTCCCCCGTGTTTTACCGAGCAGTTCAATTGTATATTCTTCGCTGCCTTGGACAACAGTGACTTGTAGAAGTAAACAAATTATACTGCCAACGTTTCAAAAATATTTTTTGCCGGTTGTACAGGTTAGGACTGAGAAATGTCAATTATTTAAATATCTTTTAGTTCCTTATGTATCATCTATATACAAATATTTATAATTCCAAGATAATAAAACAAAAATAAATCAGACAACCATTATAGCAGCCCCTATAGGCTTGGTTTTATATCTCCATTTCGTACACTATTTTATTCATTTTTTTTTCATTGCGGTGGAGTTGAAGTGTAATGAGTATATGAGTTCTAGAAATTTTTGTTAATTTGTGTGACACCAGCAAATTCTAGTGCCTCTTTTGGAAAACGATAGCATTTCTCCCCTCATAACTGTCGTCAGGTGTTAGTTTTTCTGCTGAGTAATTATCAGCCCTAAAATCATGAATCTATTAAACTACAAAAATGAGAAAACAAAACAAAGGTGGTTTTTGTTAGACCGTCTTAATTGTGTCTGCATTTCACACGTGGAATTTATTTGTATACCACGTTGTACGTACGTGTACTCACACACACGCACATATATGCGCATAGTTACATCATCACAGTCCATTATAACCGAGTAACTGATTACTCGATGACGTTTTCATTCTCTTAAGTGCTCAGAATATTAACATTCATTTAAAATGCGTTGGTCTAAGTTTGTCAAGAAGGGGTGGACTGAAACGGGCAGAAACACAAAAGTTTTGAAATTGCCCGGCTGCATTAGAGATACTCAAATGTTTAAAGGTTATATTTTAAAAATATACATATTGTTAGAACTGTTTTAATATCAGTTAACTCTTACAATATTTTTTGATAGAAAAGGAGTTTCCTATGACTTTGTTGTTCAGGTCCTTAAAGCCCAAATCTAGCTGAACCGCATGCACTTTACTTTCTCGTCAAAACTGTAACTACTTTTCTACATTCACGAAAATCTAAAAATATAGTCTTTCATTACACTAATATGGGAATTTTCTTCTAATCATTGAAGTATGTAGACTGGTACAGATAAGGAAATTTGCTCATTAGACTGTGGTTGTTTACCCTTTATAAGGGATCTCACAAACTGTTCCCTAGTTTTTGCTGCATATACATTGTATTTAGGGTCAAAGTAATATTGTTTGATATATTTTTAAATTGTATATTGACAACCACAACCAGCTTCTTTAAATAAGTGTAATGATTATAACACTATGTATTTGCTTTTCTAGTCTGAACTAAAACAAACGTTCAGGAAATGAATAATTAAGCTCTCCACTAACCAAAATCCACAAAACAATTGTTCTGCATTAAATCTACTCGTCATAATAATACCTTCAGATTCGTTTCTTTGACTCTATGTAAGAAGAAAGAGGGGAAGGGCTATTTAGGCCGGTGTAGCTATTCTCAAGGTGTTTCTAAGGTATCGAGAGACAACTTTGAATTAAAAAATTGTGTACGTTGTTTATGAATGCCGCAATCGCCATAAGTGCCACGTGAAAAACTCACCAATGTCATTATTATTCATTTTTCTTCCTTATTTTGTAGATTCCTATTCATTGGTTTATGGTCAAAATATACTTTCACACTGCAACCCTTGCTGAAATGTCATTATTCAATTTAGTAGTACATTTTGAGAAAATAGAGTTCATAAAAATTTCACAAAAGTTTTTGTTGATCGATATTTCTAATTACTTGTCACAATATATGGGAGGCCCTGAACCACATGGACCGATGTGGAAATTTTGTACTTGTTATGAATTATAAGAAGTCAATATCTAGGAATCATAATAATTCAAAGCCAAATTTAAAAAGTTAAAAAATCTCCTTTATCTGTAACGGTTACCAACTCACAACTAAAGTACCTTGACATTTTGAAGTAGCCTGAGTATTTAATGATGAGAGTAAGAAAGGAATAAGAATAACCCTTTACATTAGGATTGATTAATTCTTACCTATTATACTCCGATATGTTGCCACTGGAGATGATGGAAACCAATTAATGCACAATATTGGCATCGCTGGAGAATTTTCTTTTAAATTCACCACATATTTCAATGTTATGAAAGAAAACCGCCAATAATAATAATCTAAAACTTGGAATTTTAAATTTTTAGCTTCAACACGACATTTTAGAGGAACATGTAAACATATGAACCAGTTCTAAATAGGGATTGAAGGAAAGGCAAAAACAATATCAAAATCATAAATAACTTCATTCCTTTGCAAGGCATGAAAAAAAATCATAAACTTCACAGGTTCATGATATTAAACTATACAAGCCCAAATTGTTAGCATCTCTAGTAGATATGTACAAAATTTACTTCCGGTCTTCATTAGCCCTCCCCCTCCCATTAAGCGATTTAGCTGATAAGCGAACTAAGATTTAAAAATTAAAATAAAAGAATTTATATTTACTAAGTTTGAAGCATACTTATAATCTTATATCTTATGAAGTATAGCTTATATCTGCATACTCATACTAGCTAATAGAGAATGATATTATTAACAAATGGCGCACGACCCCCCCCCCCGATTTGTTAATAATATCAATTCTCCCCGGGGAGGGGGGGGGCGAGGAAGCACCCCCATTGGTTTGCCAAGGAATACATTGAATGGCACACCTGGCAGGGTGTGGAAAAGAGACAGGCAAGTGAGGAAGGACTTGTGGAGGCTAGGGGTATTGATGGATTCTAGCTCCTGAGAGTCATGAATCGTATACGATGATGGTAAAAATCTGCGTATCTAACTAATAACTAACATTTTATTTCCTGTTTGCGTATGCTTCTTACTGTCTTCAAATAGAAAATCACCTTTATGAATATTTGTGAAGGAAGGCGTTTCACTTTATTGATAATTGATGTTGACGAATTTGGACCACAGATTCCTATTGACGCCCCTGAGCCAAAAATTTGGTTTATTTTTTAAATTAGAAGTACCTCTAGCATTGGGACATGTATTTTACACAATGATTTTACAAATAATTTCTACTTTTTGGTTACATATTAATAATTTAGTTAATTAGAAGAGCCCGTTTAATTTAATGTTCAAGTGTATTTTTTTTTAATAATTATAATTCATGAATGGGAGATGGAAATAGTATGTCTTTCCAAATATCATTGAAGAGCAAACACAATGAATCTAAATAAATGTAGTAGCTTAGTTTTACATAGCCGCTAAAACTAAGCGCACTATTTGTAGTTAATAAAATACTTGGAGCAGGTGTAAATGACATAAGAATGTAAAGAAAATCAGGTAAAAAACATGTAGTAATACAATGCTACGGATAACTCTAAAAAAATAATTTTCTATGGAAACAAATCCGATTGTAAGAAGTAAATCCCTTCTATGAGAACAAATTATAATAGAGATTTGGCGAGAAACACGTTTTTACCAGAGACCTATTCTCAGGATTAGGAAACATATTCAAAAGAGCGCTTGAATGTTTTTAAGGACTAATAATGGACTCTAGGTAATAGAATTCATAAGTAGACTATACACATATTTCACTCCAAATGATTATTTGTCATTCATATGGTTATCTATATATAAGATAAAAATAAATTGGTTACATTTCCCTTTAATTAATTTATTTGGAAAGCCATCGTGGGACTTCATATATAAACATCCATTTCCGAAGCAGATCAGGTCAGATCTGAAATACCCAAATGGCTAAGCACCTGACGTATTATACATATTTAGGAAAACAGTAAAGCTAATTGTCAAACATACAGCCTCCAACTCTAAAACAATCTGAGAATTAATTAATTTTTGGTCTTGTACCCTGCATTCAAACATATAAGAAAGAATATTTTTACTTCTGGCCTTTCTAAGTTAAATAAATTATGAAAACTTAAATTACAATGTTGCACTACTATTTACTAATAGCTAAATTGCTACAAGTCAATATCCAATTTAATTAGTTACATGAAATTCATAGTTAGCTGTGGAAGTTCTTAATTTCCAATACATATTTCACATTTTGTTTTACTTTGAATACAAATATTCTCTAAATTTTACCAATCATTGACTCGTTGATTCATTACTAGATTTGCCCAAATGTAATGATTTTCACAGTAATATGGTGAATCCCAACAACAATTTTTTTTTCTGTAAAACATTAATTCTGTTATCAGGTCACTTAACAGCTTGTATACTGAAAGAAAGATTGGTTTTTGACCCAATGATTAAAATGTTATTGTTGGTAAAGGTTTTCAAATACGAAGACATAGTGAGGCATGTACCGTATATGCCCAATCCTGAACAAATCAGAATGGATGGAAGTAAAGAACCTCCTCCGCAGTATCAAAAGTACTTTTAAGGAGTGGCCATCGAGCCATAGGAGTACTAGACGGGAGGAAGTAGTTCTTGCCAGACTCAGGATAGGTCACACATACCTGACACATAGACACTTAATGACAAGGACAGACAACCAATATGCAAATACTTCAACAAACACCTTACGATAAAACACATACTGACAGACTGCATCCAACGAATTAACCTTCACATATCCTACGATATGGCATAACTATTAACTGACAGCAGCCAATATATTCCACAAATACTAACATATCTAAAACATATAAACATTTACAAAAACATATAGTACAAATTAGAATAGGTCTACAGCATACTTAAAAATATTTAAAAGGAATAACTTTTATTATATTAACTTAGAAAAAGCATATAGATATGAGAAAGAAAAGGATATGAGAAACAATCAGTTATTTAAGAAATATTTTCCATAATATAAAAATAGAGTACAACAAAGGTGTACCTCAAGAAATAAATATATTATTCTAACTACCTCTTAACAACAAGAGATCAAGCCGATATCGATGGCCATAAACCAAATAAATTTAAAAAAATTAAAAATTCTGAAGGAAAAAACGAAATTCATTTTTTATTTTCTATTTTCTAAAACTGCACCCGGCACTGATGCCATGATCAGCAATCAATCACTTGAACCTCTTTCCATCATCCATTATTCAATTAAATGTTTATGAGTGTATATATATATATATATATATATGTGTGTGTATGTATTAATTATCCCATTTTAGAAGATTTCCCTTAGGGTTGTACTCATGATAGGATTTTCAAAAAATGTCTTCAAAAGTCCATCAATTTTACCTAGAAGATGAGGAAAATGAGGTCTTCCCAATTAGCCATAGTAGCAAAAAGTGGACGTACATAAAAATTATAAATGGGGTCCGTTCAAATTATATATATATATATATATATATATATATGTCTGTTAACGCTCTAGCGGTCGCAACTTTTGTCTGATCAATACCAAACTCCTTATTTTTTATGTAAAAATGAACATCAAGTTCGTTAACGACAAACATCGCACCAGTGGGAAGAGGTTTGAAGGGGGATTTTGAAAAATCAAAATATCTTCGTTATTATGCGTCGGGTCGAAAACTTGTATAGATTTAATATTATTGAAAATGAAATGTTCCATAAATGTAGTTATGTATGTTTTTTATTATCTTGGTTATGAACCGAGATATTTGCATTTATTAGCTTTCAACCTTCAGTAAACCACCACTCCTACTCATGAAATATTAACAATGAGCTTCATTATTATGAAGCACATTATTTGAAGCCTAAATACCATATATTGTTCTTATTGAACATTTCGAGATAAATGCAATTACAGACTTTGTATTTATTTAATGAGATAAAATTATTCGGATAATTATGAAAGTGCTATGTTATCAATAATTTCATTAATAACAAGAAAATTATGGGTTGTGCTTTTGGAGAGTAACAATGGGCCTTTGAAGGTACACTTAATGTGAAGCTAGGTACTCTCTTTCAACCTTCCTGGAACCTACTGTGATAAATAACTTCAGCCTGAAAGGGACTCGTAAATCCCTCACTTTCATAATAGAAGAGACATGCTGAGTGACAGGTAGAAAGAAAAAAAAAAAGAACAACTCTTTCTGGGGAGATAGGCTGTAAACAGAATTAGGTCACGCTCCTTGAAATGGGCAACACGGATAACACTTGGTTAGTTAGGATAACATATTAATCGAAATTAGGCCAAACTAAGGAGATGAAGGGAAATGGGACAACAGAGGTTGTACTTATGATTTATCAAACAAATTTTCTTTCCCTGGTACATACTAATCTAAGAGCGAAATGTATATGTAGTGCTGTAGAATGTGATTTGTTTGTGAAGTGATGTGTGCACATGCAAATAAATGAAAAAGATCTACCTTGGACACGAAAAAATTAGGTCCTTTCAAATATATACACGTGTGTTTGTGTTTCATAACTTCTTACTATCACATTTATTTGATCACTACTGAAGTCAATATTGAAACGCTTCATGTATAGGTTATTAGATAATTAGAGGAAATAGATTATTACGCAACGTCCACGATGTGCTACAAAGGCTGATCGGGACGAGCTATCGACAAGTTACCAGCCTTTTAAAGGCTGGATTGGACTAAGGATTTTATAAATAAAAAGAATTCGTCAATAAGTATATTTCTATTGACCAGGTGATAATCGAACTCACAACTCTAAGTATACCAAACAGAATATGTTGGACATGAAAAAAATATCAATTGTGTCAATAGCTACATTCAGGATAGAAGTTTCAGTTAAGAGGAAACAGAAGACGTACATTTCCAAATGTTGTGTAAATTACTTTGAGTGGGATCGGAAAATAATACGTTATCAACATTGTTGATATATTCATATTCTACAACTATTATATTATCCCTGGTCCTCTAACTAGCATGTTAACGGAGGTATTTGGCCTATTTGTGCTAACTGGAATCTGTAAACACCTTCTCCTAGTATTAGGTAAATTATAACACTTGTCATTTCAGAATAAGGTTTCGAAAATACGCTAATGATGCATTTTTCAAAAACTTTCTTGAAAATTTTCATGGATCTAACCTAGGAGATGACGAAAATGAGACCCATTCAAAATCACACACACACACACACACATATATATATATATATATATATATATATATATATATATACTACATATTTCCGTTGTTATGAATGTTGACAGAATCCTACTTACATTCTCACATGTTCACATCGAAAATTACCAGTAAGCCAATGTATCACGAAACATTGTATTTAAATATTAAATAAAATGAATTGTTTTCATAGGACGATAACGAGGAGACGTTTAGAGAAGAGGTAAAATAAAAATGTCAAAGTACCTATATTGTTATAGCAGATTACACTTAATCAAAGTCAGCTATTGAGGTTGTATTCATAATGCGAATTTCGAACATTTCCTTAAATGTCAATCAATCCTACCTAGGAAAATGAGATCTGTTCAAAATTATATACATACATTTCTCCTTACCACAATTTTTGTTTAATCGTTTCCAAACTCGAATTTACATTTTATGTAAATCTAAAGACCGTTAATGGAGAAGAAGTGCCTAAGAACAAGGACATCTCCGTTATTATGAGACGTCTAGAAAAATTGTCCAATCAACAAAAACTGTGCCAATCTCGTAGCAAATTTAATCTCTTGTTGACCTGTACAATTGTTCTCTACTCCCAGAATATGCTCTCTACAAATTTTCATTTTTTAATGCGTAGCTATCAGCAACCCTCAACTTGTGGACAATGGGAATTAATAACCCAGAGTAAAAGGCCTTATTCCACTCTTAGATATTGTTTTCAAGAGACTTTTTTTTAAGTGAGATACATGCAAATATGTGTGTGCGATGACTTAATCATTTAAGATGTTACGTTCTTGACACGAAAATGTTTATTTGATGTATAAATTTGATATTTGATCTGTACCATACTCGATATTTAAGTATTTCATTTACCACTAAAGATTATATTCGTTAATGGCTGAAATTGGACTAGAAATAGGGGAGGGGGATTAGAGTAGGAGAGAAATCAAAAAATCAAAATATCTAGTGTTGAACCCTTCATTTGACCCTGACCTACTTTGCACTTAAAGAAATGCCATGAAGAAACATTGCATGTCCACCTTTAAATTCTAGTCCTCTTTATGTAGGCTTCTTATTAAGAAAGAAATAGAAAACAGCACGTTCAGTGTGCCTTTGCAGCAGAGAAAAAAACCTTTTTAGTTTTTACAACCGGACGTTTATTTACAGTGTTTTTTCCTGCTGTAGATTTTTTTTTAATAAAACATCAATCAAAATTTAGGTTCCGGAATGCTTTAGACGTATTATGTTTTTAATTATCGATTAAATGAAATGTTCCAAATATAACTGAAATCCCTTTCATTATAAGAATGTTTTATAAAAATGTGACTTACTTTATAATGTGCTGTTTTGAGAATTTGTAATGAAACGAGTTTTCATTTGATCGTGGTTTCAGATGCTATTTAGCACGTAATTGTCTTTTATGCTAACTTGGTAAAATATATATATATATATATATATATATATAACTTTTACCGTTTTATAAATTTTAGAATGTGATGTTCTTTTTAATATAGTTCTGTAGATTTGAGTTAACGCAACGTGACGTTGTATAAAGGACCCAAACTTGCAATTTTTGGAAATTTTAAAGTTCAGAAGCCACCCAAATGATGGAAAATGAAATCAAGAAGTATATACTTTTAAAGTAACGACTATTCAGGGAAGAGGTGGCCTAGAGACGGCGAATGCACAATTAATGTGCGCACGATTTTCTACAGTGGAAGATATGAACTCAATGACACAGTGGAGGCTACTTTCATATTAAACCCAAGTGATATGGTGCCTTATTTTGAATTTCAGTCCCTCCTTTCACCGAATAATAGTTCTAAGAATAAAGAGTTGATAAAAAAAGAAAAAAAGAAAGAGAAACATAAAGATGACTTCTATGAGCAATTTGAGAGAGTCTATGATGGCTTTCAACTACATGATAGTAATAGGAGACTTCAATGCTCAAATATGAACAGAGCTTCAGCTTCCATCATTAAATTAACTTCATGGCACTTGCAATAACAATTAATTCAATAACGTTATCGTGCTAAATTAAAGCTCCTCTATTGCCAAACACCTTGTTATCAGTACCACTAACGACCCGTGCGGTGTTGTTTTTGTTTACGTGTAAGAACAACCGTAAATGTCCAATTCTGGGAACAGTGGCAGAATAAGATTGAAGACCTAGTGACTGATGAAAGACACCGAAGTCCGGCTGAAGATGGTAGGAGCTTCAGGAGAGCCAATTTTTGTTTCCGATATTCCAACGATTAGATTCAAATTTTCTCCAACGATTGAAGAGGATTCCCAGGCCTGAGAGTAAGCTTATAAGCATATGGGAAAGTCCGAATACTAAAAGATACTAACACTCTAAGCTTTATAAAATATAAAGAATATTAAAAACACTTGATTCTGTCACTTGCTGGGTATCAGGAAGCCTTTGGAGTACGGAAAAGACCTTTACCCAAGAAATGGTTCAAAAGAAACTATGTGCTCTAGAAGGAAGATGGAAATTACAGATGCGCTGTATAGGCAAATGAATAAAAAGGTGATAGCATTCCTGGAAGAATACCAAGATAAGTACAATTCTGCTCTAAGAACTTAATAAATGCTACGAGAGAACTACTGTCCCAGGCACTCAAAGGGACAGAGGACAGTTCGTGGAGTGGTAAGGCGAATGAGTTATACTCGTTTAATGAAAGAGAAAATCGGCTTAAAAAATGCAATCAAATGAAGAGATAACAATCAGTTACCAATTCCATCAGAAATGGTTGGAATTTGGAATAAACAGCTGTTGAATAGTGCAATCTTTACAGATGTTGATAATATTAACACGGTGGATAACAGGTTGAAAGTGTGATTGAGGAAACAGATTTCGAAGATGTGGACAATGCCATCTGACGAAATCTGGAGACCAAAAGCTCCTGGGATTGAAGGTTTTCCATGCGGATTGTTCTAAGGAGGTGATGAAAAACTGATGGGTCCGAACGTATCTTAAGAAGGAGGTCTAAGAGAGAGGTAGGAATCCCGTATAGACGGAGTACATGTCTCATAAGCCCAAACTTATTAAATGGTTTCACTAATGAATCAGAAAATTACAGAAGAAACGTACTGTACCTTGGAGTATACAAGACACCGACAATCGTAACAGCTTATCGTCTTAAAGCATAATAGAATGAGCCCGTATTACGAGAGAGTCTTGTGTGATTATCAACTTGTGCTCAAAAGATTAGCTTTTACTAGCCTTTTGTCGACGTCAAAAACACGTAGGATCCGATATTTACCATTAAATAGTTAATCAAGATGTTGCGGTAGGTGGAGCCAGACACGCCTTTTTCGTCTATTTCCAAACAGGATACTTACCACTCAGTTGATAGAAGCTATCTTCGGGAAATAATGGTGTGTCCCGGTTTCCAAGGAAACTTGTCCGCGTTGACGAGCATCTTTGAAGTAGAGCTTTAAAGGTTTGAACGTAATGTTCTCAGATCCATAAAAGGCTAAAAAGTAGTTTGGCGCCTCTAAAGGAGAAAGACATGACAATTTTTGAAACAGGCAATTTCATGAGATATTGCTGTAAATAGGTTATGGTGCAGATTCTAGGTTGGTTGATAACCAGCAGAGACTGAAGATGCGTTCCTAGAGTAAAGAAGGATACAATGGGCTGGGAAGTCGTAGGTTACAGTGAAGTGCAAAACTTACATGCTCGTTGAAGTTATTCACTGTTTCTAAAGGCCTTCAAACAAAGTTTTTTTTTTTTTTTTTCTTTTTTTTTTTTTATAGTACAACATCATAATTTTACTCCAACTGAGTTAAAATCTTTACTTAGAGAAAGAAGTATTAATTTGTGGCTGATGAAATAAAACAGATAAAGGATTACATCTAAAATTATATATCCCTGTTGAAAAAACCAATATCTTACTATCCCAACATACATTTTATCTAACACCAATACTAACTGGACACGGAAATGCAAACTCTTACTTATACAAATTCAAACCTCATATACTTTTAAATGCGACATTAAGACTGAACCCACGAATGATTTATGAATGTGGACTGACTCAAGACATACGAAGACAGTTCCCGATATTTTATTTTCAAAACAATTAAATTTATTAAAAACAATAACCTATGATATTCTTAAGCTGAGAGAGGAAAAAATAATATAATATTAATATTATGTAATTTTTTTTTAATTGGTTATTTTAATTGTATTCCTTAATTATACTTATTTAATGTTTTTTTTTGTGAAGTTTAATATTCATGTTCTTATTTACATTTTTTAATATGTATATATAAAAATTGTTAAAAGTTTTGAAAATGCACAAATAATGCAAATAAGCATGCGATGTGAAGAAAATAAAATCCCTCCACATAGTGTTACCATGTAGAGGAAATACGTAAAAAAACAAAAAAACCTAAACTTAATGCGTATTTTTTTAATGAGAACAGATTCTTTTTTTTTTCAATAAAAGGAGTGAGTATCCAAAAATATCTGTGTATCTTCGTTTTTACAATGTTAGACCGACGGAATATCCATCTTGTGTACATTCACTTTCAATACTTTGCCATAATTTTCTTTATTAAAACCAACATTGAATCTTATCCACAGCCCGCTCTCTTCACTTTCGTTATAGCCTCAGAACAATATACTAGTCAGGATTACTGTCAAAATAAGAAACGAATAAGTACAACAATTCCTGTTAAATAAAAGAATTATATATCATAAAGTATTTTAAATCTTGAATAAAAGGTTTAGTATAACTATTTCAAAGATATTTAGGAGACCTTGCCAAGTATTTAAAATTTAATTGGATAAAATTAATTCTGTCGTGAATACATTCATTGTGCTTTAATAACTCCCTTGTTAAAACCTAATTGGCCCTCAGGCAGACATGAAATTAACAAGGCGCACTTGAAGAGTTTATAAGTTTTAAAATGGCTTCAATGAATTTTTTTATTTCCCTTTTTTACAGTGATAAGACGTGGATGTATATAATTGGGTATCTCATTACTTCTGTTGAAGTCTCCTAAATGTTTGTTCTCCCCAATGTTACTCAGTTACAAGTTTCGCCAATAATACTTCTGCCAAGTATTATAAATTATGATATGAATAAATAGCATAGGGCAGACAATTAGCATTTTCTGACTGATTTATGAAAAATGTAGTTTACAATATATTTCATCTGTTATCAACTAGTCCAAATTATTACCTGAAGTGTTAAGTTTTGTCCTCAAATTGGCTTCCACCGACTAATGTACAATTCTATCAGATTTAATAGTCATTAATAATTAATTTGATGATTATTTCTATAATTAACGTTTCATAATTAATAAATAAATAGGCAATGCAAAGTTAGAAACATTTCGCTTTTCAAATACAATATACTCCAAATTGCAAATACTTCCGTCCTCAATAGGAATACCAAAAAGTCAGTCACGCAGGGGCTGCGTAAACTAAGCAGATTTCCCACGTGAAGGTTTACAATAGATAAATATACATACAGGTAACACAGCCGTGAATGCTCAGTAAATGTACAATACAAGGCTGAATTGTAAACAAACAGGCAAGCCAACCTCGTAGCGCTGCATAGATAGACCGGAAAGACAAACAATTAATGAAATATATTTGAATATAACATATTAATTTTATTGAAAACAATTTACTAATGCTAGTGGTGTAATTTGTAATGAATCAGAAGTAGTTTTATCTCAATCAAATTTTAGTAATCCAAAAACAAAAGAAGGGGGGGGGGTCAACAGAACGTATTTGCATATATCTCACAAAGTAAAAGTTCAATGAAAACAATGTTTAGTATTTAGGCTTCAATTAAAATCTTTTATTATGTAACAGATTTATCTAATACTAGTAGAAGTGGGGGTTTACTGAAGGCTAAAAACTGAAAAATGCAAATATCTCGGTTAATATTCAAGATAGAGAATAAATGTATATAACATAACTTATAGTGTATTTAATTTTCAATAAGATTGATTCTATACACTTTTTCGATCCGACTTATAGTAACGGAGATATTTCGAATTTTCAAAATTCTCCCCCTCTAAACCCCTGGTCCGATTTCAGCTGTTAACGAACTTGATCTTTCTTTTTACATAAAACGATTATATATCTATATATATACAGTTTTGAACGGACCTCATTTTTGTCATCTCCTAGGTAGGATCGATGGATATTTGAAGAAAAAATTCGAAAATTCCGTCATGAGTACAACCTCAATAGCTGATTTCTCTTAAGGGAAATCTGCTAAAATGAGGTGGACATACTCACCTTCAGAGAAGTCAGCTACTAAAATTATACTCATGAAACGATTTTCGAAAAAACTTCTCAAATATCCTTCAATCCTACCTGTGAGATGACGAAAATGGGGATAACTGTCTGTTACTGCTCTAGCGGTCCTAATATTTGTTTAATAGTTACCAAACTCGACATATAAGCGTGTAATTTAAAACTATAGCCCAATTTCGGTATTGACTGAAATCGGTCAGAGGGAGAGGGAGTTTGAAGGTGGAAATCGAAAATTCAAAATATCTCCTTTATTATATCGAAAAATTGATTATAAGCAATATTTTTGCAAATAATGTTATTTTTTTTATAACTGTTGTTTTTATACACTACTTCTCTATATGGAATGTTAGCTGAGATATTTGACTTTCTCAGATTTCAGCCTTCAATAAACCCCCTACTTTCAGTGAAAGCACCTTGAGAATAAGCCAATATAAAAGGCCTTGTTCCACGCTTAAATTACAAATATTGTTTTCGACCTTATTAGTCGTACGTTAGGTACATGCACATACGTGTATATGAAGACATCAATTTCAATTTTACGTTCTTGACTTGAAAATGTTTATTTGATCTATGTTGTACTGTAGTATTTACAGGCTACACTGATAATTGATCTCGTGAACAGATAAACCTGATTTTCACCTGGCCGAACAACGGAATAAGAGGGTCACAAGGGCATGCAGTGGTTTCCCGTTGCCTTCTGCACCAGACCATCAGTAATAAAGGCATCATGGGGAAAATTCCATTCACACCAGTAAAAACATGAGTGAAGAAAATTCCATTCAAGGTCAGAGTTGTTAGATAGCCATCCCTTGGTAGCCTGTAGCCAGCATAAGCTGACTAATGACAGGCATAAGCCAGTATCAGTATGCAGACTACGACCTTAGTCTACTATCCAGAATTGCACCGCTGACATGTCAATCTATAACAGACTCGATATTTAACCGTTTCATTCACCACTAAATGCTATATTCTTTTGTGGCTGAAATCGGATCAGGAATGGTGGGGCGGGTTAGAGTGAGACAGAAATCAAAAAATCTCCGTTATTGAGTCGGATCGAAAAATGATATATGACCAACCGATATTGTTAAACTATTGAAGTCCCGGAATGGAAGTACTACACATTATTGTGTCATCGGGATTTTCAAATAGAAAAGGAGGATTTATGGTGACATGAAATCACTCGTGTTTCATACCAGAATGTGGGGAATCTTCTTAGAGAAGGACTTTTCTTATTAAACTGAGGAAATTGGCATCACTATATCAGTTCATTGATAACCTGATCCTCTATCTATGATACAAAAAATGAAATAGCACTTCTTAATCAATGTGTTAAAATATAAGTACATATAAGTAATGTGTTAAAACGGAGAAAATAATATATTTGTATTACGACCTTTCTTACAACCATCTCTATGACGACCCAGTGTTTTCTAGGAACTGTGTATATTTCGCTGTCCCTTAAAATATTGAAGTATTGACATAAGTACGTTTAGCGAGGAATTTGCTTTAACTCAGTTATTCTTGAACTTGTGTAGTATGATTATGAAGCAAGTATTCTTTAACCTAAGCAAATTTTGCACCTGCTGTAACGACATGTCGATGACGTCAACCTACCTTCTATTTTCCATTTGATTTTGGTTGTTTTGTCGACTTAAGTTTCCCCATAAACAAATTAGACCATTATCCAATGAGCCACCACATTGTCATTGGTCGTACTAAGTACAAAACAAATAAGTATGTGTTCAAGAAGGCAATACTCAAGGTATCATCTTCCAGAGCTGATTCTTTCTTCTGGATTCTTTGTTTGCTTCAAATCATCTATTTCAAAGTAGCTTGAACTCCCTCTGGTTAAATGAAGTCTTGGTAAACAGGGTTTTATTGATATCGGAGTATTAAGTGAAAATTCCTATTAAGTGGTGAGGGTTATCTGAAGGCTGAAAACTAACAAAATCCAATGGGTAATTTTTCAAGCTGAGAGAAAATAAACCTATCAATTATAGAATATATATTATTTTAAACTAGATTGTTGTGTGATATTTTTCGGTTCTACTTATAGTAAGGAATCTATTTTGAGTTTTTTCCTCTTTTACTCCTTTAAACATCGAGGTTCGATTTCAGTTATTAGCAACTTAATTACACGAAACAATAAAAAATCGAATATGGTACGATTCTATGGTATTATAGTTGATCTAACTCATAATATAGGAAGCATTTATTTTTATTTTTATCCCTCTAGCATCGAAACAGGTACTTTTTGTAGAAAATTCTACATAGTTCTTTTAGCCCTTTATGTACCACACCTATGAATTTCACATTTTAAAGGCCCATCAAAACAATACGAATATACTGACTAATATCTAATATTAAATGAGTAGCAGTGGGGGTTTACTAGAGGCAGCAAACTTAAAAATACAAGTATCTAGGTTAATTTTCAGAGTTGCAATAAAATGTAAAGAGCAACAAATGTAGAAAATTAAATTAGGCAAATAATAGGATACATAGCAATTTTTGACACTACTAATTATATTAGAGAAATTTCGATTTTTTTTTTTAATTTTACCACCTCACTAAATACCCCTGTACTCTTGGTCCATTTTCAACCATTAACGTCATCGGACATTTTTTACACGCAAAGCTTATATTTACAGTTTTTTAAAATCCTAAATGAAAATTACATGTGAACCACCTGGATAGCTGATACCCCTTTAAGATAAAAATGCTAAAATGTTCTACGAATGAAAACATTTCCTTCAAGAAATTATTTAATTTTCTTGTCATTCGTCTTTTGAATAATAAACCATCGTGTATTAATACTTCCGTGCGTTTTAGAACCATGACATTTAGGAAGACAAGAATGAAAAAGAATAGTTGAGGGAGACAATACAAATGTTTCCAAAAGTAGATAGAGACTAAGAAATTCCAAGATTGCGTGTTTACAAGCTACTCTTTGGACTCCGGGGAGACGGAGAGACGAACGCATATTTTTTACTTTATGTCAACCGAGAACCTGACAAATGCTTTTATTTTTTAAGAGTCTCCCAAACGACCCCAGTATTTATAACCACCATTAATTCAGGACTTTGATTAATGGCCTTTTTAAATTTACGTTTTACTTTCTTTTTTTTTTATTTATATTGTTTGCCTATGTATGGTTTTGCATCTGTTGTTTAATTTAATCAACTTCAACAATATTGTTTTATAATTCTGCCTCAAATTCGATTGTCATATGATTGTTATTAAAAGATTAAACAATATCACCTGTAACTATTTGATATTTTGTTAATATATGTCTGAAGCACTCCATTTCTCTTGTTACTAAGACATAATAAATTATAACGTGAACTACCTTTTCGTGAAGAGGTTCCATTTAAGCACTATTGTAATGATCCATTAATATTTGAATGTGATATTTAAATTAAAACTTTCGAAATACCTTCATCATTTTGTTAATCCCTATTATTTTTCTTGTCCTGCTTGTTGGGCACCAACTGAGAGAACACGTAAGCCCCTTTTGTTACATTTCCTGATGACACATAAAGTCTGCATTGAAAATGTAATTGTTTTCCTCATTTTATATATTCATTTATTTTCTTTAAGATGTATTTTACAAAATAAGTAGAATTCTTTGATTTAGTGGAACACTGATCACACACGATGCTGTTTGGGCTATCAGGACACACCAGGAGTATTAAACTAAACAGTTCAACTAGTTATCATTCTTTCGTCCATTATCCTTCACTTTACAAAACAAAGACTCTACCCAAGTGCATTTTGCTTTTATTTCGACTTATATATCTTCATAAACAAATAAGAACTTTACCCAATGAGACACTAGCTTGTCATTGGTCGTACCAAATACTAAACAAATCAGGAATTGTTCATAAAGGTAATATTTAAGAGTTCACCTTCCTGAGCAAATTCTTCTGGATTTATTGTTAGGTCCAAATCTTCCATTTCACAGCGGGTTGAAACTCACAAATTCCTATTTTTGGGTAGGGTACTTTTGAGGTTCAGACTTCATGTTCTGTAATATTTGATACTCCTTTAGAGAATTCATTGGCATATAAGTTGATTGCTTGACTGACATTGTTGAGTCGCTGAATGTCCATTTGACATCCTGCAGACAAGAATAATGTTTTTCATCCCGGAGCACCAATATAACACTATTCTAGGCTTAAACATAATGGGTTACATTCTCTCAACACGTCACAGTCAAGGCATCACGCTCTTTTGGAGACCACTGATGGAGTCATACCCGCCCCCCCCCTCCATCATCCTGCCCTGAAAGTGCTATGCACAGATATATAATTTTATAATGCAGGGACTGGCATTTTATCGAAATCTTTTTGATGAGCCCACACCATCCAGCCATAACAAATATTACAATGTATTAAGAATGAGCTTACTGGACTGTAGGGATAATAGTGGGTCTGTTCAATCAAATTTCGGATAGCATAATATAGCACGTGTATCAACTTATACGCTAGCAATTTGCACGAATCACATACATTAACCTTAATAAGCTATTATATATTCATTTCTGATTACAAATCGTATTAATTACTGAAGCTTAAGTATTTTATTAATTCGTTTATTTTCACGATATATATATATTTTTTGACGGACCTTATTTTCGTCATCTCCTGGTCGATGTACATTAGAGGAATTTTTTTGAAAATCCCTTCATAGGGGATAAAACCTCAATAGCTGATTTCCCTTGAGGAAAATCTGCTAATAAATATCTAAAACGATGAATAATATGAACTCCCAAAAGAGTCCTTACAAAACACATATTTAGCAGATTTCTTTCCCCTTTGATGGGTGTAAAAGGGAGAAAAACAAGTAAATAAACATGTATAAACAGTAAGGGGAGCGCAGTGGCCGCTATAGGAGGCACCGCAACCCCTGCAATATATTTCCATAACTATGGCATTACTGGCTGGGGGGGGCAAGGCCGCGTGCCCTCCCCCCCCCCGCAACTATAGCTAACGTATTCCATTTAGGCTGGTTAATATTAATGCCACCGCCCCTACTTCCCCACCCCTACCACCCCACCCCTTCTACCCAGTCCTTCCTACGGCCACAATAACTCTTAACACCTCCTTTAAATACTATAATCTATAAATATTAACCATTTCAACATACGTCTGCCTCCCCTCTATGCCCTAGGCAAATAATTTGGTTTGCCATGTAGCTCGGTATGAATCTATTGATATCCTGGTATACCGATGTGGTTTGCACCTGTCAAGGCGGCAGGTCTTAAGTCTTTCATAGACTGTTGGGTTGAATATTTTATACAATTCATTTTCGCTGACTCAAAAATTCTATCCAGCAGGTGCAGCATTTACTATGCAAATTTCCCACCTACTACAATCCTCTCAAATGCAATCTTTGGAAAGATTTGGATTTAAGTGAAAATCATATAAGTAGTAGCTTAGGTTAGCCAATGACTGAAAACTATAAAATATAAATAACTCGGTTAATATTCGAGGGTCAGAAACATTATGTAGAAAAAAAAATGTTACATAATACAATTCAAACAAGAATGATTATATTTTCTATGTATGGCTACTTTCTTTTTATTTTAATTCTCCTCTAAACCCTTCCCGCACCTAATATCAAATGACTATGAGTAGTGGTTTACTTAGTTCTGAAAGCTAAAAAAATACTAATATCTGTATGCTAATATATATTGGTGTTATAAACATCAATTATTAATATTAGTGTCATAATGTTGTGTTATTAAAAAAACGTATAGAAGAACAATTGTAGGAATTTAAATTTACAATATTATGAGTTCGATTCTCGCCAACACAATAGGAATGGTGAGCTCACTAAATAAAATAAATTGTAATAAATACGTTTACAGTGTGATTGGTGTATATAACCGTTTTTATTGTAAGGGCGATAATCCACCCTCTCTACCCTATTTTTTTCTAGCCTTATTTCAGCTGATATCTAACTGGATGTTTAGTGTTTCATGAAAACCTTAATTATTTATTTTATTAACGATAAAACTTAACACTTTAACGTTAACACACACACTTTTTTTTTGTTTGGACCTCTTTCATTATTATCATTATCATTATATTATATATATATATATATATATATATTATTTAAAATTTACCTCATTTTCGTCATGTCCCAAGTTGGATCGATGGACATTTTAACAAATTATTCCAGAATTCTGTCACAGTACAAGCCGAAAAGCTAATTACCCTTGATGAAAATCTGCGAAATTCATGATTTTTGAATTAATAACTAATATGCTATAGTAAAAATTTATTGATGTTACTGAGTTTTATTGATGATCAATTTGGACTCATATTTATTTAATAAAACTACTTCCACGACGATTAACTATACAAATGTGTAAAGGGAACACAAATATGATTAAAGTCAGTGTCTTCTTTCTTATTCCATTTGTTTTATAAAGTTAAATATATGACCTTCAGTGGAGATAGACAGTAAATTTAAATTCAGCTAATAAGTATGTGTGAAGTAAATACTATAGTAAGTATAATAGATGGACTTTAAAGCCAGTATGATATTCCCTCTAGGCACTAAAATAATACACACATATATCTCGTAAACATACACTCTCATAAAATTAAAATTATATCAAACATTGTATTAAATCAAACATCACGGAGTATCAGGACACATACCCACAATGTGATAACCCCCAAAAGCTTACTGAAATTGTATATTCTGGCAATATGAATATTTAGTGGACTGAGTGGGGTGAAATAAATATTTACAGGTAACAAATCTAGTAGATTCACTATTCACTATGGTCCAGTTTGAATAGTCACAGTTAGCACTAGACACTAGATATTTTCTTTCGCATTTCTAACTTTGCACTTGCAATCCGGTTAACTATTTTCACTAACTGAACATATTTTAAAACCATCTGGTATTTTTTATACCGTGTGGTTATCATATTTAATAGCGAACGACTCACGAGTACGTGCGTCGCCGCTACATCACCTCCTCCCAATGACTCAGTCGCGGAAGCGAACAGGAGGACGAATTATTCGGCCCACACGGGTTCGTTGCTCCTCTGTAGAGTGCTCTTCCGTGGCAGAGTCATTAGAAGTTGGTGCGGTAGGTGGTGTAATGTCTGGTGGACTGGAGATGGAGTCATTGTCGTCCTGCAGCAGGTACGCCGGTTTCAGTCTGTCGATTGTCACTGTCCGAGGTCCTCCAGGCAGTTGGATGCTGAAGGTCTTGTCGGTTCGGCTGAGCACTTCATGTGGCCCGGTGTAAGGTGGAGTCAAAGGGCGATGGACAGTGTCATCTCTGAGGAAGACATGTGTGCAGGTCTGCAGATCGCGATGCACGAAGGTCTTCGCAGATGATGGTCTGTAGGCTGCTGGGCGTAGCTGCTCCATATACTCCCTCAGTTGGCGGATAAAAGCCTCGTTGCTCTCGGGTTGCCTCGACTTTTCCAGACATTCGCCAGGCAGACGAAGTGGTTGGCCATATGTCATCTCAGCTGCGCTAGCGACTTTATCGTCGCGGATAGCGGCTCGAAGTCCAAGCAGCACCAATGGTAGCCTGAGAGTCCAGTTATTTACGTCCAGCTGGGCGGTCAAGGTGGTCTTCAACGGTGCGGTTGCCAGCGTTCCACACACCCGTTGGCTTGGGGGTGGTATGATGTGGTTCTAATTCGTTGGAAACCAAAAGTTTTAGAGAGTTGGAAGAAGAGGTCAGATTCGAATTGTCTTCCTTGGTCGGTTGTTATTCTGACCGGAACTCCAAAACGCGGAATCCATGTAGAAATCAGGGCTGCAGCACAGGTAGACGCGGAAATATCCTCAATCGGCTGTGCTTCCGGCCATCTGGTAAATCTGTCGATCATTGTTAAACAATACCTCATGCCTCCCGAAGAGGGAAGGGGTCCAATGATGTCTATGGGAACTTGTTCAAAACGACATGCCAATGGAAACTTCCCGGGAGGTGATATTGTATGCCTTTGCACTTTAGATCGTTGGCAGGCAAGGCAGGAGCGTGACCACTCTCCGACGTCGACGTTCTGGTTGGGCCAAAAAAATCGTTGCTTTAAGAGTCTTCGCGAACCACGGATGCCGGGATGACTCCGTCCGTGAATTCTTTCGAACATGGCACGGCGAATGCTCTCGGGAAGGTACGGGCGCGCTTTGACTTAGACATCTCGCACAGGACTGGCTTGGAGATATTAGGGAGATTAATCCATTTGAGCTGTAGACTGGGATTCTTGAGTAACTCAGGTATGGATGTGTCGTTGACCTGAGCTTCGGCAAGTGCGTCCATTTCGTCAGGCCCTTGTATTTCTTCCACCTGGAAAGTGCATCAGCTACCTCATTTTCGTTTCCATCCACGTGATGGATTTCGGTGGTGAACTGGACTAATGTAGTTCAGTAGTCTAATTCGCATTGGGTGGAGGTTTCTGGCTTCTGTCGAAATGCATTATCAGCAGGTTTATGGTCAGTCCATATTGTGAAATGTCGACCCTCGATGTATGGGCGGAAATGTTTTATGGCCCGATGAATTGCAAGTAACTCCCTGTCGTAAGTGGAATGTAGTTGCGTTTGCGCTGAGGTAAAACCACGCGAAAAGAAACCCAGAGGTTTCCATGTAGCTGCGTCTCGCTGTTGTAGAGCTGCTCCCATAGCAACGCTGGAAGCATCACAGGCCAGTACTAACTCTGCGTTGGGTTTAGGATGAGCAAGTACAGCCGCGTTGCGAATAGCATCTCTATAACCCTCAAAGGCCTTGATACTCTCCTCGTTCCAAGTGATCGGAGTTTTGTCCTTCTTCGATCCACACATGTATGTATTCAGCGGGCCTTGAAGTTCTGCCGCGTGGGGAATGCATCGGCGGTAAAAATTGACCATACCTAAGAAACGTCGGAGTTCACTAACGTTCGATGGGCGTGGAAAATTCGTGATGGCTTCGACTTTATCAGGTAAGACGGTGACACCATGCCGATTCATCCGATGTCCTAGGAATTCAATCTCTTCCACGGCGAATAACACACTTAGCTAAATTAATGGTGAGTCCATGGTCCTGTAGACGTTTAAAAACTTCCTCGAGGTGTGCCTTGTGTTGTCCCTCATCTTAGGAGCCGATGCAGACATCGTCCACGAAAGGGCAGACAAAGTCGAGTCCCCTTAAGACATTGTCTAGGAATCGCTGGAATGTTTGTGCCGCGTTACGTAATCCGAAGCACATCCGAGGAAATTCTATCAGGCCAAAAGGGGTGATGACGGCTGTCTTTCGATGTCTTCTTCAAGCTATGGGGATCTGATAGTAAGCCTTGTTCAGGTCCAACTTACTAAAAATCCGCTTTCCGTGGAGGTTTATATTAAAGTCGGCAATATTCGGAACGGCATAACGGTCAGGGATTGTCTTCTCGATTAAGCGACGGTAATCACCACAGGGCCTAATCCCTCTGTCTTTTTTTTGGCACGATGTGCAGTGGACCCGCCCAAGGACTGTTAGACGGGCGACAGATACCTTCTGCCATCATCTGCTCAAATTCCCGTTTCGCGGCCGTGTATCGGTCTAGGGGGTAGTCTACGTGTTTTCGCGGTAACCGGTGCGCCGCGCGTTTCAATATAATGAACGACAGAGTGAGTCGGCTTCTTCATGTAATTTTGTGGGAAGAGTGATGGAGCTGTATTTATTTAACAGCTCGGTGTACCATTTACCGCTGGGAACGGAATAAATGGCAGTCACTGCGAAATTTGCTGGTCTTCCTTTTGACGTCAAACCTGTAATTTTATCGATCAGCTGATTGCTCGCTAGATCAACCATTATTTGATTAGTGATAAAAGAAGGTCTGCCCCAATTATAGGGTGTCCTACATCTGCAAGGATGATACGCCATGTCAACTTCCGCCTCAGGCCCAAATCCAAAGTGACGAGCTGGTCCCCATACGTTGGAATTGCGGTCCCATTGGCTGCATATAAGGCGAAGTCGCTGGGTTCAGTCTTATTTCCCTTCTTCGTTGGTAACACAGAGAGAGCAGCTCCTGTGTCTACAAGGTATCGGATTAGAGACTGGCGATCGACTACAAATAATCGGCGGTGAGAGTTCGTAGCAACGGGTTCCGCCACTGCCGTCGCTACTTCTAGTTTTCCTGTTCCTGTTTTCTTAGACTTAGAAGGCTTCCAATCGCAAGGCTGTCGACACTTTGCTGCCTTTTCCCGGAATCTTTCATGGTAAAAGCACAAGTGACGTCCTTTGCTTCTACTCCTGGCACGAGGTTCGGTGGTCATTTCTCTTGTCGCGGCATGAGGTTTTCCTCGCATCTCCAATGCAGGGATTCTTTCAGACAGCTTTTCGATGGCGTCCTAAAACAACTTCTCGTTGGTATAAGAACCTTTGGAATCAGTAGCGCGGGAATTCTTAACAGCTACAACCTCACAGACTCTCGGTTCATACATTTCGGAAATGCGATCTGCAATAATGCTAAGTTTAGTCAGGTTTGTTGCTCCCAGGCGCTGGTCCTCTAGTAACTTCCTGATACGGACGTTATCAGATTCACCGAAAATACCAATTAACCTGTCTTTTAGAATCTCATAAGGGTTTTCCGATGGAGGAGACCTCACCAAGTTACACACATCTCGGACAGCTTCCCTATCCAGTTGTGAGACAATGAATCTGAATCGCTTAATTGAGTTGCGGATGTCATTAAGAGCGAAAACAGCTTCACATTGTAGGAAAAAAATTTCCGGGTCGTATTTACAAAAAGCCGGGAGTTGGGCTTTAATTGTTGCAGCAGAAGTAGCTTCGACTTGCTGTGCCATCTGTTCTGGGTCTAACCTGTGTGAAGTTTCCCCGTCCACTGTAAAAATATCAAACATGTTGAAAAAAATGTATTACTCACGCAGCGTAGAGATCACGTCGGGGTCACCAATTTAGTGGACTGAGTGGGGTGAAATAAATATTTACAGGTAACAAATCTAGTAGTTTCACTATTCACTATGGTCCAGTTTGAATAGCCACAACTCAGTCACAGTTAGCACTAGACACAAGATATTTTCTTTCGCATTTCTAACTTTGCACTTGCAATCCGGTTAACTATTTTCACTAACTGAACATATTTTAAAACCATCTGGTATTTTTTATACCGTGTGGTTATCATATTTAATAGCGAACGACTCACGAGTACGTGCGTCGCCGCTACATCTATGACAAAAAAATTAATGAAAATAGAAAATTTATATTACAAATAATAACCTCTGACTGAGGTAAATCATGACTTATTCATGATTTATTTAGAGAAGAGATACTATTAAAAAAAATAACTGTCTGGAGACATTAATTTCAATTATTGTAGTGAATGCGGGTGGTTTGGCGGGCGACTGAAGTATAATGTAAACCCAGTCAGAGCCAGTGGGAAGGCAGTAACCACACATGTTATTTTTGTAAGGGTGGGCACTTCAAACTGATGTTTGCTCGAACTCGGAAGTTAGAGGGATAAATTAAAAAATAAAAATATAATTGAAAGATGTTATAAATCCAACCTTGTCGCAAATTTAATAGTATTCAGCTGTTTTTCTATACATTTTCTCACTGATATCATTATTAACTGAGCTATTTGTAGTTTTTTAGTTGTCAACCTTCAGTAAACTCTGAAGCCTATTCATCTCACATTTAGCTGAGTAAAAACTGTGTCTTTCGCATATACCTATATTTCTTCAACAAACATGTTTTCAGCAGACAGCTGCCATCACCAGGTTTGTAAAAGAGATGATTCTGGTATTAGAGATCCACCAGCTTTGTATGGGTAAAGCAAATCCTTCACATGTCAGGTTTTGAGAATAAAGAAATAATGTGTTTTTGGTCAACACTACATGCCGTTTCAGCAAAATGCTTTGTTCTGTCTGTTCGTTTTCTTCGACTTCCTTTTACGGCTATGATAAAGACCTTCCATTTCATTTTCTCGTAAGAAGTATACCAGATTCCTAGTATTTTGATTTTCTCTGAACGCATTTCGACTAGTTTCGGCGTGGCGTCTGTACTATATATACGTATCTTACATGCATCACAAAACGGCTAGTCTTAGCATGCTGAAATTTCTTACATAGAATTGTTGTCCAATTGTTCTCTCGTTTTGATCAAAATCAGGTGATGGGGTGAGTTAGAGAAGGGAGAAAATGAAATAAATAAATTGCTAATTTCTTCTTCTTGTTAAAGATACAAACCATTTGTGGGCCTTTTTCGTTTATCTTTTAAGTAATCAACGGAAAGATAATGTAAAAACACCTCCACTCTTGATGCTTCATTTATTAAATGCAGAGTACTTTTGGGGCGAACCGTCCCATCTTCAGTGCTCTAGAGCTGGTCCCTATTGAGCCGACGTCTACGGCGAGACTTTTAAATAATGTATGACATTTTTCACTCCCTTACGTTGGAGCAGATATACCGTATTGAGCATTACTTTCATATGAAATAAAATAGAATTAATGAAGCGCAACCAAATATTGTTTAATAGCTTTAATAGGAGTACTGGGAAGTTACTAGGAGTAATGTGGTGCATACATTAGATTTTTTTTTTATAATTTTGCGGTGTAGAAAAGGTCTTTCCGACACTATTGTAAATGCAACCGACACTCCTGAACAATGCTTTGAATGCAGTCAGGTGACGGAAATGGGACCGAATTTACACTGAGCCTGCACTTAGAGATATAAGCGGTACATTAATTTCACGGGGCGACCGCTAGATAGAGCGAGCGTAGGAGGCCACGTGACTCACTACGTCAATGGAGACAGAGATGTCCAGCACGGTTGTCATCCCACAACGGCCCGGACACCTACAGCTATAGAATGCCCTTTCTCATGCCATCTACAAGCCGTGAAACTCTCCTTCCACCACCATACCGAATCAACTGACAGCTTCATCCAAAAGAAACCATCCAATAGACTATTTTTCCGCTTTTCCGACACTTTTCTCGACCCCTTCTCGCCTCTTCATTTTCAATTTGTCGACGATGCATCCCTTTTGAATACATTCTAAAGCTGAGGTAAAGCTCATAAGGAATTTGTCAAAATAACAGAACCACAAAATACATTAAAAATTTAAAATCAACAACAGAGTAGTAAACTGTGATTAATAAAAGTTGGGAATCAATTTTGTATATTTAATCACTGCTTGAGAAGCCATGAGATCAAAAATTAAGGAAGAAATAAATTTACCGTAATTGATTACGATTAAATTATCGTATTTCAGTAAATGTGTGTGTTTATTATTAGTGTGGTAACCTACGTCCTTTATGGTCTTTAACCAGTATACATGAAACCTTTTGCAATGTGGATGGAACCTTTTTTTTGTGACTGATTCTGAAGAAGATCTATAAGATCGTTAAAGTTTCATGATACATTTTGATCCGATGCTTTAAAACGGTGATGTTTAATGGTTTTCATTTAACCTTCTTTACAAAGAAGAACTATGCCGAAAAAAGGTTGGTGTGATAATATAGTAGATGCTTGTGGCAGACCCAGTTCTTTTATCCTGGCTTCTATAACAACAATATCGTACATAAATTGTAATTTAAATTCCATCGTTTTAATTACAAGATGTTGAATATATATAGTTAACCTAAAGTTTCTATTTTGAGCCCCACTCTTTCTCTATTTCCACCCCTTTTGAAATAATTCTAAAGCATTTCACAGCTAATTGGTTTTATAGTTGATTTTCATCTGTACTTTAGGCTGAATAATTTTCTATGTTTATTATTGAGAAAATACTCAATTTTATTGGCATATCTATTTCAGAAATATTATCTGATTTATTTGTTTTTATCATTATTATTTCTTAAAATTAACATTAAATGACTAATCTTGGCGGGCTATAGGAGTGTCTTAAGGCTATCGGGTGGAATTACCTGAGCTCAGGTAGTAAATTTCATATCAAAGCAACTATTGGATATTTTACGTAATTTTAAAACAGCTGTGTTCTTTTTACGAGCTCATATATGGAGAGGGAATTCCATTTCGAAAGAGGGTGGAGGGGTTTCGCCCCTATTCCTGCTTATAATTATACTTTTCTGGTTCCATTTTTTAATGGGTCCAACGTGACAATAATAATAATAAACTTGAATCATAATAACTCCAGTATTATGTCGTCATGTAGTATCTCTATCTTTGTTTTTCACTTTCTTTTTTAATTGCTTATTTCAAAGTACTCAAGAAAATATTTTATGATATCAGAATAATTAATCTTCCTTCATCAGTCAGCTGACATTTCTAGACTATATAGTTAACCCCACAAGTGCATACGCCGGAAGGATAGGTTGGGAGGATATATGCAACTTCTTTTGAAACTGGGACAATTTTCAGAATTTTACACAATTTTATTATTTCATTCTCCAGAATTAGTCTCTAATATTCATAAAAATACTCTAAGCCAATTTTACTATACATAGGTTCAAGAAATAATCATATTGGAAATGTTAATACATTGGTACCATCATTTTGAGTGCATTTGCAAACGATATTTGAATGATTTCCTATTTCTCCGTTATGTATGCTAATTTTTGTATGCAATGGTTCATTTACATTTTTTTTTTTTTACATTTCTAGGTCAAATTTCAAGTAATCTCAGGCTTTCTTATCAGATAATTAACCGTCGAAATAACTGTTTCATTATGATTCAAATTAACATTTGTGTCACCGTTAAGGAATGGCTAAGTCTCAGCGAACATGATTCCTCCGTGGGGATGGAAACATTCGCGCTGCCCTTATCTCTATGGCCAAATAAAAGGAGGACAAGGGAGGTCGGGTTCCACTCGACTTAGTAATCGGTTTTTTTTTTTAGTTTTTTTTTCAGAGCTTTTGAAAGAGACTGTCCCGTAGCGTCGGAAGTGGGTCGGCTTTGCATACATTAGTGTTCCTGGGCAACAGTGTCCATTGTAAGCCCCCACCGTGGACACAATGCCCGCTAAGGACACCTGCGTAGCACCGACTCCTCCCCCAGAGCTTCTGCCCAGATCCGATGTCCTTATCTCGTTTGACATCAGTAGCCCTTCAACGGCTCCACTTTATTGTCCCCTTTCGTCATGAGAAAGAGCATGGCAAGCGTAGGTAATGTGTAAATAGATTACCTTCAATAGAGGAATGAAACAGAACTCCGCCAATCCTTCACGAGTTTTATTACAAAAGATTAGCTGCTACCAGTGGTCCATACCATTATATTCAAAGCACCAGCTATGTGAATACCTTGATAGCTAGATACACTCGATAATAAACGTTTTATGTAAAAAGGAAGATTATTGGCTGAAATCGAAATTTGGGTAGGTGGGGTTGGGTCTTTTTTACTTTACGGCCGCAAATAAAATTTGAATAGAAACACATGATTCTGTTGATATCACGTGTTACTACTACAGTAACCGTTCTAAATTCAGTTATACACGGTTCAGGTTATAGATTCGTCGTTTGCTTTCTTTCCGGAATAAAAATGAATTTGATCAAACTAGCACACGTATTTCATGATGAAAATCAAGTGATACGTGTTTATCAGCGATTTGGAATCCTACACAAGGACTGCAATGCCCACAAGGACTTGAAATGAAATTATATGAACGAAAAGGAAATTGTCCTCGTTGGAGATGCCATCGATCACAATGCCGCAATAATGTATGTAAGTGTTTTTAGTGGAACATGGTTTGAAAAGACACATTTAACATTAACAAAAAGTTTATTATTCATTTATGCTTGGGCTAATGAATATACAACCGTAAAATTTTGTCGTAAGGAACTAGGAATAAGCTCAAGAACTGCGACGGATTGGAAGAATATGCTCCGGGAGGTTTGTGCTAATGACATTTTAAATAATCCAGTGTTAATCAGAGGAGAAGGTTTGACAGTAGAAATAAATGAAACATGTTTCACAAGAAGGAAATACAACGTTGGAAGAAGTTATCCTCATCAGTGGGTGTTTGGAGGAGTCTGTAGGGAAACACGGGAGTGTTTCTTGTATGCTGTCCCTAATAGAACTGGTGAAATGTTGACTGCATGTATAAAAGCTTAAGTTCTTCCAGGAACTACCATATATTCAGATTGTTGGAAGTCTAAAAAGGCCTCAGAAAAGTCCGAGGAATGAGGTATAAACATTTCACCGTAGACCATTCCAAAAATTTCGTGGATATCACCACTGGTGTTCATACCCAAAGAGTGGAATCTCTGTGGTCAAGTTTAAAACGTAGAAGTAAACGTGAATGTGGCACCCACAGAAGTATGATTGATTCTTATTTGTGTGAATTTATTTGGCGTTGAAGATATGAGAATGAAGATTATTTTGAATCAATAATGAACCATATTAGAGAGTACTGGTCTCCAGAAATCTGAAAATAAAATACAAAAAGTGCCTGTGTTTCATATTTGTTATTTTTTTATAAACATATTGAATTAATAATCTATTTTGGTTTGTTTTGATTAGAATGTAGAGGTTATAAGACCTTTTTTTGGGGTTGGGAAATAAACCACGTTAGTAACAGGTAATGATTTCAGTGTGAAAAGAATCATGTGTTCATATGAAAATAGATTTGCGGCCGTAAAGTAAAAAAGACCCGTGGGGTTTAGAGGGGATGAATTTTGAAAATTCGAAATATCTTCGTTAATGCACAGCGGATCGAAAATGTCTATATAACCGATGTTATTGGAAATGTAATTTCCTGTATATGTTGTTGTATACTTATTTTCTCTATCATGAATATTAACGGAAATATTCAGGATTTTTTAGTTTTCAGCCTTCACCCCTACTCCTACTCAAGTCATATTTACAGTATCACGTTATATTATGAGGCACTTTCTTTGGAGTCTAAATACCAAATATTGTTCTCATTGAACTTTTACGTTTTGAGATAAATGCAAATACGTGGCGCACGTGGAAAATATGCTTAGTTAACGCTGCCCATGAGTGACGGGCTTTTTATTACAAAGTCTGAACTTCTTTCACTGGTCCATACCATTATAGACACCCAGCTATGTGAAGACCTTGATAGCTGGCGACAGCCTGAAGTTTATCTTCAGCATTCTTGATGTCAGATTGAGTTATCCTGAATTTATCCTCACCTATTCTGATTATGGCCCTAGATATCCTGAATGCCTTCAGCATCCCTGAGGTTTGCTTGAGCTCTCCTGCTTTTGGTCTCCGCTCAGCTTCAGTTATGCTGAGTTCGGTTCAATGTTAGGACTCTTAAAATGGTGGTGTGAACCACACCCGTAGAAATCAGTAAATGTGTATGGATTGACGCAGCTCACTTTCATCAATCCATTGATAGTACTCCAACCCCAGCATTAACTATCAATTATAGATTCTTTCTTAAGACATTATATGGCATGCATATGCTGTGCACTGATTATTATACATATCACTACCGTTCTTATTATCCTATGAAGATGTAACAGTAATTGGAGACTCTAAGGCCTAATCTAATTATCTCTATATAGATTTTCGACAAGACATAGGACGAAGAAATAGTTCCACCACTTAACAAACAACGAGTTTTATTCATTATGCTTCTTTCAATGGCTTATTCATCTTTCCCTTTAGGAAAATCATCTTCTGAGGTTAAACACAAGCGATTATCGAGAAAAAAAAATCAAATGCCCAGCTATCTGACCTCGGAGTTGACGAATATGAGCTCCATTCATATGTGTGTGTTATCACAAGTCGTGCTAACATGGAGAATACAAGATTAGAGAAATACGACTTCATCCGAAATGGTTTGCTACACTTTTAACTTCACATGTGAGTTTGCAGTCTGCTTATTATTCGAAACAATTCTGCTTATATATATATATATATATATATATATAATATATTCTCTGTCAAAAAATCCCGTGTGCAATTCTATTAAGGAAAATAATTTTTGATATCACAATATTTCACTTTCCTTTATGAGTCAGTTAACGTTTCTAGACTATGTAGCTAACTGCATAAGGACATACGCTTGAAGAATAGGATGGAAGGATATATGGATCTTCTTTCGAAACTGGGACGATTTTCACAATTTTATTATTTCATTCTCCAGAACTAATGTCTAATACTCATAAAAATACTCTAAGCCAGTTTTACCTAGGTTCATGAAATAATCTCTTTCATATTATCAATAATTCCTAAATGCCAATTTATTATTGATACGTCCTATACATTGACAATCTTAATCCTACTTTTAATTTCCGTTGTCTCGATTTTGCTTTATGTTTCATTTCTGTTAAATGGCAAATCATCTTTGATGTGGTGCCCGTTTAGTTCTGACGGAATAGGTTCAGTGCGTGATGTTTTTTCTACTTGCGGTAAAATTCCCTATAATAAAGAAAATATAATTTAGGGGATTGACTCATAACCTGATTTTGAATTTTTACAAGCACCTCGTACTTACATTTATTTTATTATTTATTTATTCTTAGTACAATCGTATTTCGTGGCAGGGGCGATTGAGCGACATATCAGTTTTTGTATTTTTATAATACTTATGTGTACTCATATTTAGCATTGTCCTACATTATGAATCTTCGAAATTGTGATTTTGTTTTAAGTAGTGAAATATGAGGTCTGTGTACTGGCTACAGTGATGTAGTAATTCAGTCAAAGTGTATGTGTGTCCTTAGGTAGTAGTCAGTTAGTATATGTTTTATTGTAATTCTACAGTTACAGTGTTGGCAGTAGTGTGCATTTTCTCCAGTAAGTAAATGTGTGAGTCGTGAATGGCTAATTATTAACCTAGTTAAGACTACTTCCTATCTTCTAAATAGCCTTTCTTGCCTTCAAAGTTCTCGAAGTTTGTTGTCAGAAATAGCAAACCAAGATTTCTGCCTTAAATATAGTATCATATGTTTTGCTTGGGTTTGAATAAAATGGAGTGTACAATATGTGGTGTCATAAGTTCTGTATTTATTTTTAACTAATAGAGGTAATCAAACGCTTTATTATCCTTTAACATAATCGCTAGTATATGTTGTGGTTTACTCCTATAGCGAGATGCAGGCATCTGTTTTGAGCTATTTGTTTTTTATGTTATCAGCTAGTGATACCTATTGGTCAACTATGTCCTGATGGTTGAATATGGAAAACTATATACATCTTTGGTGGTACAAATTAACAAACTGAAGTATAAAACATAGGTAAAGAGTCCTTTAAAACTCAAGAGCGTTGTGGACAATATCCCTGTGCCAGTGAAAAACTGCCATTTTGTGGAATCACATTTTTAAATGATCGATCCGAAGGCTTTTAAACCAAGAGTCCAATTAAAACACAACGCCAACAAAGCGAGCTATGTTTGCCATTACAGCTTTAATTTGAATTTCAAATAACGAAACGAAAGTAAATTTGCTTTTTAAACTGATTTATTAAATAGTAATACCCCCACCCTTCGCTACATAAAAAAATTCTTCAAAGGATTTCTACTTTTTATACATATCTTGAATTATCTTGAATCAGAAATGCCTTGATAGGATTATTTTGTGACTTTTAAGGAAAAGTTTTGTATAAATTTTCGATTTTTGTGGAGTAATGACTTTCATTTAAGCTTTATTTTTTAGCAGATTTCTCCTAAGGCAAATCAGCTATTGAGGTCGCACTCATGACGTGATTTTTGAAAAATTTCTTCAAAAGTCCATCGATCCTACCCAGGAGATGACGAAAATGAGGTCCGTTCAAAATTATATATATTTATATATATATATTTGTCTGTTAACGCACTAGCGGTCGCAATTTTTGTTTGATCGTTACCAAACTCGATATTTAAACGTTTTATGCAAAAAGACAGATCAAGTTCGTTAATGGCTGAAATCGGACCAGTGGGAGGGGGGTTTAGAGGAGGGATTTTCGAAAATTCGAAATATCTCCGTTACCATACGTCGGATCAAAAAATTGTATAGGACCAATCGAATTTTAAATTAAATTTATTACAAATATTTTGTCTATACATTTATTCTCTATCTTGAATATTAACCGAGATATTTGCATTTTTATTAATTGTGGGCTGATAACGGATGACTAGTTTCCCGCCAAAAGCTAGTTCGGCCCTTTGCCGTAACTGTTCGTATGGAGATTTCTCTATTGTATAACTTCACGTGGGAAATCTGCTTAGTTTACGCAGCCCCTGCGTGACGGACTTTTATTTGAATTGGAAGTGGACTGTATGTGGTGATAGATTAGATAATAATTGTGAGGCAAGAGCCAATATATTAAGGTACTGTAAAAGGTTATGTGGGTGAGAGCCAATTTCAGGGATATTTTGTGATTAGTTTGTTAGTTTTTTTTTTATTGCAATGCTTAAAGATGATGAGGTTCTTGAGGGGACTTCTATGCATCTGATGGAATCGGTTTCACCTTGGATGTGGGGGAAAGGGTTATAGTTGGCTTGAACATGTGGGGCTTCAGTTTAATGATTTTGAATGTGAGTACTGACTTAATGTATGTTCATTTTATCGTTAGTTCTACTCCTTCTCCATTTCCGTTTCTCAGCGAGATCGCCCGACGGGCCCTTTTGCGCATACTCGCACATCTTGGGGGTTCGTTTTGACCGGTGATGTCTCTCTGTGTGCCGAACGAGGCTTCCCTCTTGTTCTTGGGTCTTCTTACCCTTTCCTGTCAGCCTAGCTCGAGTCTTGATGCGCTGGCAGCGAGGTCCCCAGTCCCGGTGATTCTCGAAAGATGAGTGTCATCAACTGGCGCGCGTTGGCTTCACTCTTCGTGGACTTCAATTTTCCGCGAACAGATAGAATATTTTTAAAACTCGATATTATAGAACGTTAAACCCTTTTTATTTAAAATATTTGAAGTGTAATCTCTAAGGATCAATAAAATGATAAGCTGCCTTTCTCCATGAGACTTTGGTAATTACGTATTCCTTGCGGAGAAACTCGTTAAAATTATTTTTAGCAGATTTCCCTTAAGGGAAATCAGCTATTGAGGTCGTACTCATGATGCGAGTTTTGAAAATTTTCCTCAAATGTCCATCGATCCTACCCAGGAGATGACGAAAATGAGGTCCGTTCGAAATTATATATCTATATATATATAAAATTGTAACCTCTGTCTGTACATTGATTTTTTTCGCGAAATTTCACAATAACTTTTCGTTTCACATGTCATAGACACCATATCTACATTTTGTTTCTTTCGTGTATGTTTGTTTGTTACCTTTTCACGCATAAACGGCTGAACCGAATTTTATGAAACTTTGTATGTATATTACTACTAGCCCAACTTAGACTTTAGGCTATATTAATATTCTCTAAGACGAACAGGAGTGGGGGTTATAAGGGAGGCCTGAAATTAAAAATAGCGATATTTCGTTTCCTATTGCTTTTTCAGCAAATATGTACATAACAAAAGTTGTTTATTTTGTAATTTAGAGTAACTTTTGTTATATGCACTTTTGCCGTATACGGAAGTATAAATGAGTTATACGCTAAAAACTATAGCGGGAGTCCACAATTTTATTTGGCACAAAAGACTCAACCGAATTAAACCAAACTCGGTATGTGAATTAGTACTAACGCCTTCATTATAATAAGCTATACTAACATTTCTAGGGACGGGCAGGAGTGGGGGTTATAAGGAAGGCCTGAAATTCATAATAGTGATATTTCGTTTCCTATTGCATTTTCGGCAAATATGCACATAACAAAGGTTGTTTATTTTTTTATTTAGAGAAACTTTTTTTTATATACACTATCATCGTATACCGAAGTATAAAGGCGTTATACGCTAAAAATTATAGCGGGAGACAACAATTTTATTTGGCACAAAAGACTCAACCGAACTAAATAAAACACTCAGTATGTGTATTAGCACTAACGCCTTCCTTATAATAAGCCATACTAACATTTCTAGGGACGGGCAGGAGTGGGGGTTATAAGGGAGGCCTGAAATTAATAATAATGATTTCCTATTGGAGCTTCGGCAAATATGCACATAACAAAAGTTGTTTATTTTGTTATTTAGAGAAATTTGCTCAACACTTCTTTTCAATATGAACTACCAGGTACCTCACCTGAAAAAAAATAATTCAAATGTATGCCAATATTTTCTCCTTAATAATTCAAATCTTTGCATAATGCACAGGAGGCGGGAAATATGACAATATGCAGGACAGTGAAGTCTTACATAAAAAAATAATTTTATTATTAACAAATGCCAACAACGGGCGTTAACCCTAAACACTGGAACGGGTAAATGTCAAAATATTGTGCAAAGTAAAGCCTTGCCAAAAATATACCATCACCATTCAGCCTCAAATGAATTCCCGAGCGAAGCCGGGTATCTGAGCTAGTATATATATATATATATATATATATATATATATATATATATTTGTCTGTTAACGCTCTAGCGGTCGCAATTTTAGTTTGATCGTTACCAAACTTCATATTTAAGCGTTTTACGTAAAAAGAGAGATCAAGTTCGTAAATGGCTGAAATCGGACCAGTGGGAGGGGGGGTTTAGAGGGGGCATTTTTGAAAATTCGAAATATCTCTGTTATTATAAGTCGGATCGAAAAATTGTATAGAATCAATCTTATTGCAAATTAAATTTACTGTAAATTTTGTTTTATACATTTATTCTGTATCTTAAATATTAACCGAGATATTTGCATTTGTATGCATGTCGGCAGGAGTCGGCTATGTTCGGGACCCTCCGCCGAGAGCTAGTGCGGGCCGTTTCGGTAACTACGTCGCTCGTGAATAGGTTTAGAGATTCCCTACTACTACTGTTGTTATTAGGCAGATTTCTCTATTGTAAAACTTCACTTGGGAAATCTGCTTAGTTTACGCAGCCCCTGCGTGACGGACTTTTATTGTTAGTTACAACACAAAGTAGCTTGTAGCTCGTAAACAGTTGTTGATGCCGTGCAACATTTTGCTAAAGTGTTGTTGTTGATGTTGTTGTAGGGAGAGAGAGAGAGCCGGAGGCTGATAGAGGAACACTGTCAGTGGATGTTGGCTCGAAGGGTGAGAACAATGCCATGATTGTTTTGTATCCCTCGAGGATCAGCCCTCCAGGGGGAGAACCATCAATCAGTGTCTATAATCGATCCTGGCACACATCGTTTAACGCAACACTAAACTCGATAAATCGAATCAAATCAATTAGCACAGATATCAAGCAGTTTATACCACGCCACAATGGCATCTCAAAGCATTTTACCTCTCGTACTATTTACTAATGTGTAATTATTGTTGTAATTTGAAGACGATGTCTTTAGTATATGTTTGCAGCATGAGGCGTACTTGTGGAATGTCGTTTTTAATCCTGCTAATCATACTTAATTTAACAGTCCGTCACGCAGGGGCTACTAACTAAGCAGATTTCCTATGTGATGTTTAGCAATTGAGAAATCTGCATACTGGTAACACAACAGCACCATAAGTAAACACAAAAGGTAATGAGAAATCTTTCAGTTAATTTTAATAAACTCCCAACTGAAACGGCTTCTGAATTGTAAGAATAATTTATATTTTAATAACTCAAATTTTAGTATTCCAAGAACTAGAGAAGGGGGGGGGGATGAACAGAACGTATTTGCATAAATCTCAGAAAGTAAAGAAGGTTAGAAACGACAGGTTAGGTTAGAAGCTTCCGCCAGAGCCGACTTACGTAAACGGCCGAACTAACCCGAACAACACCCGACCACAGACTTCATAAAAATGCAAATATCTCGGTTAATATTCAAGATAGGGAATAAGTGTATATAACAATATTTATAGTAACTTTAATTTGCAATAAGTTTGGTTCTATACAATGTTGCGATCCGATGCATAATAACGGAGATATTTTGAATTTTCGAAAATCCCCCCTCTAAACCCACCCCCCCTCCCTCTGGTACTATTTCAGCCATTAACGAACTTGATCTGTATTTTTACATAAAACGGTTAAATATCGAGTTTCGTAACGATCAAACAAAAATTGCAACCGCTAGAGCGTTAACAGACAAATATATATATATATATATATATATATATATATATATATATATATATATATATATATATATATATATAATTTTGAACGGACCTCATTTTCGTCATCTCCTGGGTAGGATCGATGGGCATTTGAAGAAATTTTTCGAAACTCGCGTCATGAGTACGACCTCAATAGCTGATTTCTCTTAAGGGAAATCTGCTAATAAAATTATGTTTACCTATTCTTGTAACTCAGTGGATTATCAGGGTAGAGCATTTTCTTGACGATAATGGTTCCTTGTCTCAAAACAATGTTTCTTGTGAAATAAAACTGTTATTAACAAATTAATACTACATCAATTTATGTAAAGAAAGTTTTTATTATTATTATTATTTATTAACATCCACCTTTTGTTACTACGGCTAATTGGGACTGGTTATCTATGGGTTACCACCTTTTTCTAGCCTGGTTGGGACTAAGGATTTTATTTAATGAGTTCGTCAATAAATAAATAGCTATTGCCCAGACGGGAATCGAACTCTTCATTCTATGTTTACTATGGGGAATAAAGCCAGCGCTTTAACTCACTTGACTAGCCTGTGGCCGAAAAAATGTTTCTATAATTAAAACCTCAGGTGCTGATTTATATGCCGCATTTAGCTAAATTAGTATTATATCACTGTGGTTTATCACCAAGGAGACCTGTATTAATTTTTATACCATAGTACAATATTTTAAATTTATTCTCGAACATTGGTCATCAAGGAGATAATTTGATAAATAAATTAATATTACCAATTGCACGTGCATTTTCACAATGAGATGCATAAACACCTGTTTCTTCCTACCTCAAAGCGCCAATTTAACTAACTCATCCGCTAGTCAACTTCATACATGTGTGAACTGTAGAATTGGTTATTTGCAACCCTCTATAATAAAACAATTTAGATTTGAAAGAAATCTTAAAGGATTAATAATTGGAAATATTTTCAAATGGAAACTAAATCAAGCAGATGTGCTTACCATTTACTCACTTGCTCTTAAGAAGAAATATCAATAATTTTTACCTTATTGAAGCCCTTAAAAAATAATACTTCATAACTACATTGGTTTTCTACCCAAAGTATTTGCCATTGTAATAGTTAACCACTCTCATTAAAAAAACATTAAAGGGCATAAATAAATAGTTATAATTTGATTTAAGAAACTTTTCCTTCCTGAGACTTAAGAAAAGGAAATAATACAATAAACTAATAAATTATCATTATCATTATTGCTTTTAATTCTTCAATTAAACTTATGTCACTTGTTAGTAACCATCTCATTTATATAAAAAAAATTACTCTAGACTAGAATAAATCGTTGATAAGTTAAGATCTTCTATTGGGAATAATTAATTTTTCGTTTTAAACGGTCCTTACATAATTATTTATTGAAAGCAAAAAATTTTATTAGTTAAAACCCACTATACGGCACTATTATTAGGACCATTACCTACAAGCTACGACCCTTTTCTAACCTGGTTGGGATTAAGGATTTTACTCAACTCGTTATTCTCAGAATGAAATACGCATTTACTCATTTGTAAAAATGTAGATAAAGTGTAATTATATAATATTTCAAAAGTATACATCCAGTAAAGATTAACTGAGACGTGCCAGTAAGAAGCAAAGAAGGGTGGGGAAGTTCTATAGTAGAAGTTAACTTTTAAGTAAAATATCAGGTAATATTTAGGTCTTCAAAAAACAAGATTCTCGATAGATATGTTCAAATGAATAAGATATGCCATACTTTCTAATTAGTTTTTGGTGAGCACTTAAGACTCTAATTATATTTTCTGAATCTCCAAAAAGCTGTGAACAAATATGTAATTTTTGTTTGTTCTTAAATCTGAAGGTTAAGTTCGATATTGGCTGAAATCAGGCCAGGAATAGTGGAAGTATTGAGAGGTTAAATATTAAATCGTTAATATCTCCAATGTTTGTATTTTGCTATTCACAACAATAATTAAATACAACAGAATAATACCGTAACATGTTAATCATTAATATCATTACATGTGCCGAATTATATGTTAAATTATTGCCAATCTTGAAGATGACTTTGATATATTTATGGTTAATGTGGATAGAATATTTTAACGAGGTGGATTTTAGATTTTCAGTATTCAATAATCCGCCGTCCCTCCCCAGCACCAATCTGTAATCTTGTGAATTTTAAATCTCATGTAAATTTAGTTCCAACTCTTGTTTTCTTTTCTTGGTTCATTCTTCTTGTTCTCTTGGTTTCTTTCACTTAAATTGGAAATATAATATGAGATGAAGCCATACTTTAGTCAATTTAGAAAGTGAAAAATCCGCTTTCTCCCCTGACCATACCCCCCACCCCAAAAACAAGCATATGAATTTTTCGGATATTCATTGCTGGCTTTCCTTCTTCAGGCTTATTCTCTAAAGGTAAATCAGATATTTTTTTTTTTATAGTCATGACGCGATTTTCAACTAATGCCCAACTATTCTACCCAGAAGATGACGAAAATGTGGTATTTATCAATTTGTGCTTGACTGTTACCGAACTAGGTATTTAACCGTTTTATTTGAAACTAAAAATTAAGTTCGTTAATGGATCAAATCAGTCATGGAATTCGTCGGATTGAAAAATGTATATAAATCCAATCTTTTTAAAAATTTATTTTACTATAAACGTTGTCCTATATACATTTTCTCTAGAATCCTAACCCAGATCTTTGCATTTTAATTTTCGACCTTCAGTAAATCCGCACTCCTTCTCGTGCCATATTAATCTACCTTATTAAGCTGTTATATCATGAAGCACGTTATTCGAAGCTTAAATACTAAATATTGTTTCCATTATTACTGTTTCCTCCTGTGAGAGATATGAGAAAATAATTTCGGGGTTGTTAGTACCTAAAACTACATGATTCCTATTTGATAAACACCACGTTCCATATTTAACCATTCCGTGGAAAATTAAAGATTGTATTAGGTAATAACTGCAATCGCCCTTGGAGAAGAGGAGGTTTGGATTGGGGAAGGCTTGAAAATTTGAAATATCTTTGTTATTTGGGCAACTTTGTCACGAACTTTTAATATGAGGGATCAGTCTGACATTAGTAAGGACCGGGTTAGGAGTAACGTCTCCCGTCTTACAACATGGCATCACATAACAAGTACTCCTTAAGAATTACTGTATTTATTGAAATCCTGTGTTTTATTTTGGTGTCATTGGCAGCCCAGCGTGTAAGGGTGTAATATGGCTACCCCCAGAGGGAGTATAGTTGAGAGGGTTGTGGCGCAGCTAGTTGTAGAACGCTGGGGAGCCCGCCAGCCGAGCAGATAACAGTCCGTTCCTATTGTTCGTTCAACAATGCCCCGTTCGGATTCCGTCTATTTCAAAATCTATTCACCAATCTCTACTCCACCTTGGCCACTAATAAACGTGTCAGCCCGTCCGAGCTACAGCTGGGGAGTCCCCTTTGTCAAAGGCAGAAAGCACTTTCTATTATTCACAGGTTTACACAAACTTTTATTCACTATAACTTCCTCATTTAGTAAACAGTTGCGTCCTTCCTCTGATTTAGTCGGCGCAATTTGCTCTCCACTGATGAATTACTTGCTCCCCCTTTTGAGTTTCTTCAGTCAGAAACCTCCCCGAAAGACGGATTTAGAAATTTATTTTAAAATTATTTTGTCTGGAAAATATTCTAGGACCAAGAATTGAGACAATCTATGCTTTTCACCACTCCATAAAACAACTGTAGATTAAACCAGAAACATTCCTTTGTCCCTTCCTAGAAAGATAATTGTCTGAGCCAATTAAGTACTGAATACATTTGAGAGTCAAATTTATTTTATTTTTTACAATATTTGCCAATTCATCGACATCAAAAACGTTATTGTCAGGAATGTCTTTGAGTTAGGCAATTATTTGGGGTAAATGATTATTTCGGTTGGGTAACAAGTAGTTCGTCCATTCTATGGGGGCCTAATGAAACCACTCAAAGAAGAAAATTATAAAAGTTGGCAACAAATGTGGAATGGAACTCAGAACAACAAACTAAAAACTATTAAAACCTCATTACGTCCATGGAAATATTCGGCAAGAGGCAACAGAAGAGATGAAGTCGTATTAGGAAGACTCCGAATAGGGCAATCTTATGACAAAAGATCAACCCCCGTTTTGTGGTAAGTGTAGCGCAGACTTCAGAATATAACACATTAATTTTATTGAGAAATATTTACTATATCTAGTACTGCAATTAATAATGAGTCAGAATAATTGTTATCTCAATCAATAAAATTTTAGTGTCCCTTTAAGATGGGGAGTCACCAGGACATATTTGCATGTATCTCGTGTAATAAAGGCCTCTTGAATACAATTTTTGGTATTTAAACTTCCAAATAATGTGATTTATTATGTAGCAGAGTATTGTTTACGTAACATGAGTAGAAGTGGCGGTTCGCTGAAAACTGAAAAATGCAAATATCTCGGTTAATATTCAAGATAGAGAATAAACGTATATAACAATATTTATAGCAAATTTAATTTACAATAAGATTGATTTTATACAAGTTTTCAATCCGACGTATAGTAACGGAGATATTTCGAATTTTCGAAAATCCTCCCCTCCAAACCCCCCTCCTCCCACTGATCCGGTACAGCTGTTAACGAACTTGATCTTTCTTTTTACATAAAACGACTAAATATGGAGTTTGGTAACGATCAAACAAATATATAGATAGTTATATCTATATCTATCTACCTATATATATATACAGTTTTGAACGGGCCTCATTTTCGTCATCTCCTGGGTAGGATCGATGGACATTTGAAGAAAAATGTCGAAAAGTCCGTCAGGAGTACAACCTCAATAGCTGATTTCCCTTAAGGGAAATCTGCTAAAATTGACAATTTGAACTTTTTCTGTTTCTCACATCAAAACATTCAATTACTCTAGAATATCAGAGTCGTGGCCCATTTTAATAAATTAACAAACAAATATTAGTACATATTTTCCTCGAACGCACCTTGACATTTATCTATAATATTCTTGTTGGACAATAATTTTTTACAAGCCAGTATTTTACGACAGCAGCCTGAATATTAGCTCTCGATGGTGCTATTACTTGAGAATGACCGCGGTTCTAGATTAAGCTCTTCGCGCATTCTCATTTAAAATTTTTTCATTTAATGTTTGTCGTAGCAAGTAGTAGTTAATTGAATGAGAAAGAGAGGCAAGGGAGGAACACTTGAAGCAGCTGTTCTCAAGTCAAGAAATCAATATATGCCCATTATGATTAAGAGCTGACGTTAGCACTAGTTAAATTCAAGTGGCACAAAAAAAGTAAGTAATAAAAATCATGTTTGTCAAAAAACATTTAACATCAAATATAGACTCTAAAATAATTTATATTTAGATAAATCTAACGAAGAAATTGCTTTGAAATTATTGTCATAAACTGTTGTTTGAACATATATTTACAGCATCCCTCCTTTGTGCCTTTGCAAATGCACTCTATAAAAAAAAGAAAGAAAAATTGCTTTAAGAGACTTATTTAAGAATACTATCAGTGCCGACAAAGCTTGATTTACATTATGATTGAAAAATGAAGGAATAAAAACATATAAAGGAATACCGTCTCTTTTATAAGTTTTAAGAGTGAAAATAAAATATCATTATCATAATAATCAGTATTATGGTCGTTTTCTATTAAGAGATTGATCTATGTTTATTGTGGATGAAAATAACTTATTTTCATATATTCAGAGAATAATTATAAAGTTTACATGAGTGGGTTTTTTACTTCTGCAGATATTTTAAGAGAGAGAAATTGAGTGTTATGTTACGTACTAACGCTCACTTTATGATATTACGCCTACACGCGTCTAGGGAAGGTTACTCTGTATGTTAATAACCGTCTCTACTCATGGTGGGAGTGAGGATTTTATTTTGAGGCCATTATTTACAGAAAAGGTGCTGGAAGGTGGAAGGTACATATCAAGATATCAGGCATTGCTTCCACAAACAATATATATAAAAACCGAGACTAGCCAACTTTACTTGGCACTGATGATGGAGCGTTTGCTCTGTCGATTTTAAATATCCTGTTTGTGGGAGGAAGGCCAATTTTGTTGCTTCTTTAAATTTTATTTATTAACGTTCACTTTTTGCTAATATTGCTAATTGCAACGGGTTATCTACAGGTTATCCTCCTTTTCTAACCAATATAGGAGTTTTATTTAGTGAGTTCGCCATTAAATAAATGCCTGCTGTCCGCATGGAAATCCAACCCATGATACTAGGATTACCTAGTTCATTATGAATAACGCATGTAATATATAGATAAATCTTTTGCAGGAGGTGACAGTTTTGTTTTCAACTATTGACATAAATTTTATACACTGGCCTCCACTCGTCAGGAAATTGAAATTAATATCTAAATATCTAATGAACTGACTTTTAGAACTATGCCAATGTATTCAGGGAACTAATGTTATTGAGCTCCGCTGAGAGGAAGAAATGTTGGTATAAGCGGCCCTTGGGCTTTTATACAAAAAGCTGGCCATACTGAGGCATAATGAAAAATGTGAATGAGCAAGCAGAGTATCCATCCGATTGAGGGAGGGAGATTGGAGGTTGACCCCTTCATTGGGGAACAGTGCCTACAATGGGACCCGCAGAGGGATGCCTGCCTATTGTTGTAGGACCTTCCAGTAATCAGGGACCCAGGGTCCCAAGGGACCACCGAACAAAGGTACCGAGGGGTCCTATGACATGTGACCCAGGGCTCTTCTATGACCTCCCTCCGAAAGGGAAAGAATTCGCAGCCCGTGAGAGTCATTGTCTTGAAAGTTTTTAATCCTGAACCCTTTCCCCCGCAGTCAGAGAAACAGTCCCTTTGGCGTTTTATCATGATGAGGACTCCACAAACCTTTTCTTCCAAAACAATGACAAGCTGTATATTGAAAACGACCCCTTCTTTTCTTCCAGAGATTACTGTTCTTGTCAAGGAAAATTAAAGAATACATTATAAGGAATAAGTAGATAATGCTTCTGTGTATGTTCAGACTTCCAAATGTAGAGTCGGGTCTAATGAAAAACAGCTGATAATGAAACCAGGTCAAAACTACTCTCATAGATGAGTTAAGGAAACCACACACACAAAAACCTAAAAACCTTAATCGTATTTAAAATTAATTAATAGCGTATGTCTTCTATAAATGCATAACCAATGCTCTTAGCCTCCGTGAATTCATAGTGCTAAGTCCAATTTGTAAAATCTATTTTATAGTTAAGAATGTATTTATTTTTAATACTTTCTCTACCTACTTCATGTATTGAGGATAATCATTTCTTAATTATTTATTTATTTGCCAAATTTTGTATTAATTAGTTTTACTTATTTATCCCTATTTTCTTATAAGTTGTGATCGTGTTTCATGTTTCTTTTGATATGTTTCGTTTTCTGTTTCCACAGTTTCTTTCATTGTAGACTCTTGTTTCTTCAATGGGTTATTATTTTTTTACTAGTTTTTTTTTCAACCTATGTTATATTAAATTATAATAAATACATAATTTATTTACACAATAAGTTTTTATTATAGTTATTTTTCTTACTGTATAGGAAGTTGCTGTAATTTCATAATTTGTTTTATCACATAATTAATTATTTTACAGAAGTATTATTTATTGTATTCCTATTTGCACTTTATGTCAAGTCCCCTGAAAAACATATCAAAACTATTTTTTTATTAGATAAATCAAATCAAGTCATATATTAGTTAAGCCAAATAAAAAGCAGGTCAAAACAAGTCATATGAGAGCTAAGTCTCATGAAAAGCAGGTCAAATCGAGGCTTATATGAAACAATATTGATCGTTTATGATAGTGATTTGTACTGAATGTATTTAGATTTTATGGTACAACAGCCTTTTATTCATCAATGTCAAAATCCACGGTAATTGAAAGCGGAAGCCGCTAAGAAAATGGGAAAGCTGAGCAGATTTTTTACCTACAATTCTGAAGCATATTTCCTTGATAATTGTGCAATGGTAAACGCACCCTTGGTAAATGGATTACCATGTATACGGTATAACATCTGGAGGCTATCACATCTCACTCACAAGTCTGATTTTACATCAATTAATGCATTGAGAAAATTTGATTCGAAGGTATGGGAAGGGGGGGGGGGCGATCATACACATAAACTCTACCAATGTTTCCAAATGATAATAATTCGAAAAAATTGTCGACAAGGAAATCAATAGGTTTGGCCGGATAAAGAGGTAATTACTATTTAGAAGAATCTGGTTCGAGACGGGACATCATCTATCCTAGATATTTAAATTGGCAATGGCATTCATTTCATGTGAATCACATTAAAATGATATCTTATAGATATTTGACTATTCTGAAGTCGCTGGAATGCCATGCACTGCTTGTGGATTTACTGTAGAAATCACCTTATATTTATAGTCCAGAATGAATTGGAAGTAATGCACTTGCTAGGCCTGGGCAATGACTACCTGTGGGGAATTAGCCTCAAGGAAGTGAACATAAATAGTGACATATTTATTATAAAGGGATACCCACGGAAAAGGATATATTTCAAAAATAAATCATACTACGAATGACAAAAATAAATTAATCTTTGACAAAAAATCTTAATCTTGGAGGTGTTTTGATTTTGAATATTCCTGTTCCTATTAAATACAGAAACTATATACAGGTACTTTATTTCTTTAATTTGAGTAAGTTTCATATTACATTGTTAAAGTAAAAATAATAGTTTACGTAGTCTAACTCCTCATACATTATTTATAAAGTATTACAAATAATTTTGCAGAAGTAATTGTACATCTTACAATTAATGAACACATGAATTACATGAAATTATTATTTCATGAGACAAAGCTGACAACAATACGAGGTACATACATGCAATGTAACGGCCTTGATGTTTATGTAGTTATGGCGCAACCACGTCGAGAAATGGCTAGGTTCTTGCGGCTTTCCTTAGTCTTCCTTAACAAAGACCATACGACTGCTTAGTTTCAGTCTGTAGAAGACTTCCATCCATCTTGTTCCATTCAAATTAGACTGCATATTCTCAAGCAGCACCAGGGATGGCGAACTACTTTCAAATCCACGTCAGGCAATTAACATGCTCGTGAGACCACAGCTTAAGGGTATAGAATGCATAAGAGATCAACATAACATGCCAGTATGTTGCCTGATGTGGGTTTAAGAAGATCGGCCAATAAGTAAAAACCACCATTGGGATATGACAAAATTAATTCAATCCAAACTTAGCCATCATTTTCAAGTCCTATAGAACCATCATTATGCTCATAATATCTTCGTGATGAGGATCTCATGTGATACACAGAGCAATAAACAGGTTGAAGCTAACACTGTCGTATTGTGAGGATCTGGACTTAATCCCGAATCTATCTATGAATATTAGCGGGTTACGTATATTTATTTATCTCGTAATAAATTCGTTATCACAATGAAGTACATATTTAGATATTAGGGATCGAAAAGAAAGTAGGCACGGACGTAAACGATAGAGTAATGCAGTCAATAATCATGACTCGGTTACAGTCTGTTTAAATGTTATAGACAATCTCCTCTGAGAATTAGTAGCCGATATTTTCTACACATATGTGGAGTCAGTGATGATCTACGACTCAGAAACATGGGCTTTGAATAATTGGTTCATTCTAGTATTAGAACAGTTGAAATTAAAAATATAAGGAACGAGGTATGACAAAGAGTGTAGGGCATAGAAAAGGAAAATAAATACTCATTTATTAATGGCATTGCCAGCTAATAAAGGCAGGTGGACAGCCAAAGAGAGTTTTGGAAGACAGCCTGGAAGAAAGTACCGAGGAAGATCCAGGACCTTAGAAACAGTGCTGGAGGAGGTGACTGGAAGAGGTTTAATTTTCATTTTAAGTGGAGATGAGCGAAGTAACAGGTGAACATGGAAGGAAACACTAATATAGTTACACAAACATAGAAGAAAAGTGTATTAAAGGATGTCTATATTAGGTTGGATTTTTTTTTTGACTGAATATGGTAAAATTAAAACTGGAGTAATACAGGATTTGTAGTTCCTTAAACTAGATCGTTCAGTCTTCATCTTTGATGAACCAACTCCCTTCATAATGTACCTCTCCACCAGCTGTTCCTAGATAAATCAATAGAATCTGGGCATCCCTGCGCAATCAACGACTGAGCTGTCTCAAAAAAAGGTTCTCAACACACCTGCTCCATTGACTTTATAGAGTTATTAGCAACTCGGGGGGAAAAAATTGTGTTTTAGTTGAACCATTCATAATATTAATATTCAACTATTCATAATATTCATACTCAACTAGTTTGATAGCAAATGTATTCCGTAGGGTTTGCTTGGAATAAAAACTTCAGTCTGATGGAGTCCCCTGCTTCAGAATATACCTAATTTCAAGATTAAAAAGTCTCATAACGAAGGCTTTCAGTTTGAAATATTTATGCATATTCACGTTTTATTTCCATATATATTTCAGAATATAGTGGCGTATCGTAAAAATTGCTTTGGATTGAATTAACAATTCATATAAACGAACCATCTGTTCTTGGCAGCGGAAGTAATTTGTTTTTTTTAGATTTACATATTGGATTTTCTCTTTATGTATTTGTCAGTCTCTTTCGAAGGGGTCTTGGCGAACGTCAATGCTTACCCTTAAATTGGTATTTGTCTACTTCCAATTCAAAATAACCTGATTTTCATCCCTTATCTCTCTATCTGTAAATAATTCTTACTTCATCATTGAATATTAAAATATTTCTTTCTTTAAAATGCAACAGCTCATATTGAAAGACCATTTTTTTTATTTCAATTCAATGAATGATCATTTAGTAACCTTTAGAATAACTGGATTCTCTAGAATACTCTGTCACGCAGAGGTTGCGTGAACTAAAACGTTTCCCTCTCCCTAGAATTTTATTTCATTCCCAAAAAATCTTTTAGTAAGAGTCCTATGTTAAAAAAAAAGTGTGAGGTGAACATAAGAGGTGATCTATTTATTTCTGTGTGAGAACCACAATTAAGTCACAATTTTATCTGTTGTCTTAAATTAGATATAAGAGCTTTATCCTTAATCAGATATGACAGCTCTAGAGAATTGATGTTGTCTTATTAAAGCTAAATAAAACACTAACATTAGGAGGTCTATGGATTTTAGCTTAAGTTAGTAATAACTGGAATTACCCAGTTAATATTACAGTTAGAAAAAATATATGTATATATAACAAGTTGCTTTTCAAAGAAGTTGAAGTCATGTTTTAGCATATTTCCCTTAAGAGAAATCACCTATTGAGGTCGTTTACTTGACGGGAATGTCCATCGATCCCACCGAGTAGATGACAAAAATGAGGTCCATTCAAAATTATATATATACATACATATATATGCGCTCTAGCGGTCGTAATTCTTGTCTGATCGTAACCAAAGTAGATGTATAAATTTTTCATATAGGACTAAATATTGAGTTCATTAATGGCAGAAATTGAAAAACCGGGAGGGGGGATAGAGGAAGGGAATCAAAAAATAATAGAAAAAATCTTATTGGAAATATAATTTACTATAAATATTGTTAGATACATTCGTTTTCTATCTTTAATATTAACGTAGATATTTGCATTTTTTAGTTTTCAGCATTCAGTACACCCCCATTCTGACTCATGTCATATTAGCAATAAACCCTCACAACCCTTTCATCGGTTTTATACATAAAAATAGAGATATGCTTAGTTTACGCAGCCCCTGCGTGACGGACATTTGTATTAGAATTGGGGATAGAATTTGGTTTTGAACGTGGTATGCTTGAAATAAATAAATGTTTGTAGCGGTATTGGACCTCTTTATTTAACCAAATCGAAACTTAGGTTTATTTATGTAATAATCTAGAATGGAAAATACAGAAAAAATTATTTTCTCCTTTATTTATAGTCCAACATGCATCAATGCTTATATATGTTAATCCTTCATATAGTAGTATATTTGTTTTTAAAGAATCCTTTAAATAACTTTTATATACAAGTACTCCTATTCAGTGGACTTCTTATGCATTTTAGTTTTTATTACACTTAGAAAAAAGATAATGGTTTCGTATAGAGGTGGTTTTTCAAATCCATATATACAAATTTAAACCATGAAAATTTTAAACATTCGCCGTATTTTAAAGTTTCGAAATTCAATATGATAGATATCCTATTCCAAAGGGTTTAAGAAATCGTTTTTTATATTCTACAAATTACCTTATATTATTTATCATATGTTCTCAATACCGTTCTGACCTTTTAGACTAAATGTTGTCTATTGATCTGATTGTCTTTTCATAGATGGGAATGCACAATGTCGAATATGCGATATGGTGGAACAGCAGAGATTGTTTTTACCTCTGACGACTCTCTCGCTTTGTACGTTTGACAAATGAAACCTACCTCTGTTTTGTTGTTTGAATGAATCGTTATAGAAGGGCCGTTTTGGAGCTTTTTCTGCAAATGATTCCGATTGGTCGGACCTGGATGGGAGGCCGACAATAAACGCCTGTTCCACGCCGTGTGTTCCAGTGCTCACAGGTGGAGGGCCTTTTCCGTCATTGTATCTACAACTTTGCCAATGCAATGGCACTCACTGCTTTTATTCCCCATTACTATCAATTATTGGCTCCCAACAAATATTTTGACAAGACTAATTGATATCATTTCTCCAATACGGAGCGTTCGTGGCCTATGACCTTTCAGGCTATTGTCGCACTCGTATCGGCTATTAAGACAACAAACGTTCTGCCCATGAAATTACCAAAATGAGTACTGTGTGGGATTCGTGGTATCTAAAAGGTTCAAGCAGATTACTAGAGACAAATTATTGGTAATACTGTTTATTCAATACTTATCAATGTAGGGTCCTTTATTTAATCTATAAATAAATAATTTCATTTATCTCTTGTAACTGTCAAACAAACAGAATATAAAGTCCAATAAAAAAATTAATAAATACCAGAATCCACAAATCACTAACCATAAACAAATACTTAACTAGTCTATTGCGGAAAGCCAACCAAAATGAAAACCTCAAATGATTATTAAAATCAGTTTTATTTCTCTACTAGTTTCGCCACATGGCTCCTCATTAGGAGAAATTCTAATACAAAAATTCAACAAACTCTCGCCTACATCGTTCCATAGGATCTTCCACTAGCCTTGCTAGTCAGAGAATGGCTCACAAAGTACGGCGGGTCTTGTCAGCTGATTTATATCGATACGTCACGAAATAAAAATATATGGATTATTCCTGTATGTCTCATATTAAAGGCCTCTTGAAAATAATATTTTCTATATAGATCCTTGAAATAAAGTGGTTCAAGATAAAACAACTTATTGCTAATATGACATAAGTAGAAGTAGGGCTTGTTATTCATGGTAGTGAAAATAAGTATTTAGCAACATACATAGGTTATTAAATTTTCAATAAGATTAGTTATGTACACTTATAATAACGGAGATATTTCAAATTTTCGAAATTACTCTTCTAAACCCCTCCCACTGTACCTATTTCTGTCATTAACGAACGTGATCTTTTTTTTGACATAAAACGATTAAATATCGAGTTTGGTAACGATCAACAAAATTGCGACTGCCAGTCCGTCACGCAGGGGCTGCGTAAACTAAGCAGATTTGCCTCGTGAAGATATACAATAGAGAAATCTCCATACGAGTGCCCAAAAGTTACGGAAACGGCCGACCTAGCTTTCGACGGAAACTAATAGAAGCTACCACAGCTCGTCCGTTACACTCAACAAAAATGCAAATATCTCGGTTAATATTCAAGATAGAGAATAAACGTATATAACAATATTTATAGCACATTTAATTTTCAATAAGATTGGTTCTATACAATTTTCCGATCCGACGTACAGTAACGGAGATATTTTGAATTTTCAAAAATCCCCCTCCCACCGATTTCAGCCATTAACGAACATGATCTGTCGTTTTACATAAAACGTTTAAATATCGGGTTTTGGTAACGATCAAACAAAAATTGCGACCGCTAGAGCGGTAACAGACAAATATGTATATATATATATATATATATATATATATATATACACTTTTGAACGGAGCTCATTTTCGTCATCTCTTGGGTAGGATCGATGGACATTTGAAAAAATATTTCGAAAATCGCGTCATGAGTACAACCTCAATAGCTGATTTCCCTCAAGGGAAATCTGCTAAACGACACACACACACACACATATATATATATATATATATATATATATATATATATATATATATATATACATATATATATATATATATAATTATGACCGGACCTCACTTTCGTTATCTCCTGGGTAGGATTGATGAATATTTGAGGAAAACTTTCAAAAATCGCATTATGACTATGGCCCCAAGAGCTGATTCCTCTGAGCTGTTTAAAAAAAAATATATATCATGAAACGTCTTATTCCATTCTTAAATACTAATCGTTATTTCAAACAGTCCTTCATTATGTGAGATACATGCAAGCTTGTATCTCATACATGTTCTCGACTGGAAAACGTTTATTCGATGTTACCGTATTCGATATTTAACCGTTTCATTCAACACTAAAGATCATATTCGCTCATTTGGGACCAGGAATTGGGGGAGAGGAATACCTCCGTTATTATGAGTTCGATCGAGAAATATTAAAAACCCTACCTTTTTAAACTATTGATGTTATACGTTTATTGTTCTATGCATTTTATCATAAATCAGATTATAAACGATTCATTTATACTTTACTTGCGTTAATTATGTTAGATTTCAACCTATAGTAAACCCCACTTTTACTCATTGATTTTTACTGAGAAGAGAATATATAGTGAGATGAGTTCACCAGTGGGCCATAAATTTACTTGGTTAAAGTATCCCCTGCGTCCATGGACTTTTCTCATGGCACGAAGGAAATTTGACTCACCATATCAGCTCATTGACTACCTACATCCTATTTCTATGATGCTCTTTATCGGAACCAATAATCCTTCTCTGCATTGTCATTATAAGCTCTTCTCATTACGCAAGCTCATGTTTAGCCATTAATTTTGTTTTCCATGAAAGAAGACACCATGTTTACATATATATATATATATATATATAAGTGACAACAGGAGGAAATTTAATACAAGTACATTTATTTATTTTTTTGTGTGTGTTTTGTAGATCAGAGCTGACGGACACGTCTTACCTTCTGGGTGGGATGCAGCACCAGAACCTTCATCACCAACAGATGAGCCACCATGGTGGTGGGCTTCAGGAATCCCCTCCTCAGCAACAGGTTAAGAGAGAACCTCATATCAAGCGACCAATGAACGCCTTCATGGTCTGGTCCAGGCTTCAGAGGAGGAAGATTGCACAAGACAATCCCAAAATGCACAACTCCGAGATCTCAAAACGACTAGGCAAGTTAACTTATGCATTTCTTAACTCCAATGCCTCCAAATTAAATATTGCTTCTTTTTCTTTCTTGCAATTAAGGGTGCAATATCTGTTAGAGACGACTAAATTTCATTCTTCTAAGTTGGGAAATATATATATATTATAAATTTTTGATATCATAAGAGCTTAGAAATCCAGATATCTATTTACGGTTACAAGTAGTAACAAGTACGGTAGCATTAGTATATTCTCCTTCTTTTTAACATTAATTATCCCGACGAATGAATGACTACTCTAGAGTGATTATAATAGTAAGCACGAGGAATTCAGTTAGTTACACTATTGAAGTGAATAGGATCCCATATTTGTTAATATTTTAAAATAAGAAAAGTCCGCCACGTTAGGGCTGCATAAACTTGATATTTAACATGCCCGAAACCCTTAAAATGTACTCCTAAAAAGGAGTTTGGTTGCGATCAAACAAAAGTTGCGGCCGCTAGAGCCTTAACAAATAAGTATAAATAAATATATACGTGCTTGTGCGTGTAATTTTGAACGGACCCCATTTTCGCCATCTCCTCTGTAGGATAGATGGACATTTAAAGAACATTTTATGATTACAGCCTGTGTTATGAGAACAACCTCAATAGCTGATAAAGCTAGACGTAAGCAATACTTCTCTAGAATTTCAATAGATGCAAGCATTAGAATGAAGTAACACAACGCATTTCCTAAACCAAGTTATTTCGGAAATATTTTATGAACACCCTAAAAATGTGAGTGAGAGAGATAAATTGTGACAATATCTGTTATTGAAAATTTCATGTACTTTGTTTTATGGGCATTCATTTTCAACCCTCATTCTTTTGAGTTCCTTGTATTAGTGAATTTTTATATTAAACTTTCGGAGTTTTCAACCGCACACAAAGTATCTTCTCGAAATTCACACTGTTTACTAACGCCTTCCACTTCTCTTATGAAAAGTACAGGGCTGAGAATGTCCCCTTGAAAACACTGGTCATCAAAGTTTAATTCGCCACTTGGAAATAAAACATAACGGGAAATCATTACCTTCCGTGAAATGTCAGCATCCAAAATCCATTGAAGTAAGAAATTTCGCGTGGAATAAGTGACGTCATGTTTGATGAAAGTAATTTTACAAAATACTGCGTGTATACTCTGTGGACTCTAGTGCAAAGATCCAATCCCTCTCTATAAGTGGCCCCAGAAGAAGGAAGCGGAATGTTTCGAGCCCTGAGGTGAAAGACTATTAGATTGGAAACAGGTGTTGTAGGAGTTGTGTTCCGGATGGGCAGGCCTGGAGATCGATTCGTGAGCGAACAATACCGAATGATTCGACAGGATCCCTTGCCATCCGGACGATCTGCCGGTCACCGCCCGCTTCCATTAAACTGCCTCTCACTAATACCTTTACGGCTACCCTCTGCACAGCTGACCCTTCCTACAACACAGCACAAACACTTCCTGGAGGTAACCCCATTGTGTTGTAAGGTGGGCATGGAAAAGGTCTAAGAAATGTTGTAATATCATTCAAATAAGAAGATTTTCGATTGTCAAATGAATAGTTGGGGCACGTCATTACTGATGGTTCGTCGAGTACATTCGGCAAGCACTTTCGATCCGAAGGAGACATTCCCAAGACTGTTTAAAGTACAACTTAATCAACATTGAAGATGGTGCTCTCGCATCGAAACCCCTTTTCAATTCTATTCGACAATCAGTAACAACGCTTGCTACCGATGCATTTGACAAAGGAAAAATCTTCTTGTTTGAATAGTATTACAGTATTTCTTGGAGATTTTCAAATCCCTCAAAGGAACATAGCATATTTACCCGTAGGAAATACAGGAGTAGGCCTCTTTGTGCCAGGTGTTGTAGGTAGTGTCAGCTGTTCAGAGGGTAGCCTCTGATAGTAGCCTAGCGTAAAGGTATTAGTGACATTTGACAATGTTACATATTACATATACTGGTCAAACCAATCCACTACTAGATATGCAAGAAATATTTTGGGTTTCAATGAAGCGCTAAACCATTTACCTTTAGAGATTTTATCTAGACGTCTGAAGCTTAATAACATCACTTGTTATTTTGAGTGGAGTATGTTAGAACCTAGGTAGAATGCTATTTACCCTTTTTTTTGACTTCTTGTGAGACGTGTTCGAGCGAAAATTCCATGCAATGGGCTACAAAAACTAACCATATTTCTCACGTGAAGGACAAGCTGTTCATCTGTCACTATATATTTTCCATTATTCATGTAATTAGAATACTGTAAAATGTATAGTGGTAATAATGTAAAATTACTCAGGCTAATCAGAGCGGGTTATGTAGAACAACCATCCTTTTCTAGCCACAACAGAAATACGGATTTTATAAATTCCTGCTGTTGCTCAGGTGGGAATCGAACCGACGCCACTTACCAAGTACATTAAGACCAACTCCGTAATTCACATGGCTCAGCTGACCCCCCTCTTGATATCTTTAGGAATGACCTTGAAGAATGGTTGTATGACTGAGAACAACTCCATATGGTTTCCCTACACATTATGAATATTATTATTTAATAACGTTTTTTTTTATTTACTAACGTTTTTCGTAGTAAGGCTAACTGGCACGGCCTATCTTTAGGTTACCACCCTTTTGTAGTCATGGTGGAACAAAGTATTTCATTTAATGTTTTCGTCTAACAAATTTCTAGGAACCGGCTACATTAGGGAGGAATTTTAAGATATGTAAGAAAAACCAATGGAGTTTTACTCAGTCCTAACCTTGGCTTCGTATTATTGTAATGAGGGCCGTTATTCGACCTAATCATTAGTTTAATAAATGGTTCTCCCTCTAAACCCTCCTCCCACTGGTCTGCTTGGTTGGTTACGATTATACAAAAATTGCGACCGCTGCAGTATTGACAAATTTATATATATGTGTGTGTGTGTGTGTGTGTGTGTGTGTTTGAAGGTACCTCATTTTCGTCATCACCTGGGTGAGATCGATGGGCATTTGAAGAGCTGTTTTTGCCCCAATATCATATTTCTCTCTTAAGATATACATATCTGCTAAAAGGGGAGAGCGGGCAGAGTCGTAACCTCATGGGGGGAGGACCATGGGATACTTTCGTCCCTCAGCAACATATCTCACTCGCATGGTCTATAAATTTCTATATACAATGACACTTTAGGAACATCACCATTAATTCAGGGTGTTTACACTCCACCTCCTTAAAACCAAAATCAGCGAATGAGAAGCAGACATGTGAACCACTTGAAGCAATTATCAGTCTTGACAAGACAAGCCTAAAGCAACATATGGAATGACTTGCAGTATGGACTAACGAACTGACAGAAAACAAACTTCGAGTCGTTAAAAATACAATCTGTAAATGGAATTCAACCTACAGAGATAAAAAGCGCGAATTAACAGAGATAGTACTTCCAGAATTGGAATAACATACCCGATTGACTCTCCATTGAATTCCATAAAGTGAAACGCATAGTGACCTAGTGGCGAACAAAACAGAGCTGGGCCAACTGAACTGAACTTTTTGAATGATAAGAAGACTTTAAAAATTCGTATTTTCATATTTTAAAAATGCTTAATATAAAAAAAAGGAATTCTGCGAAGACATGTAGTTAGTGAAGTTAACTAATTTTATTTGAATGCACTTATATTATTTACTCACTTTTACTAATTTAATTTTTATCTATTTCTTTATAATCTATTAATTGGTTTTATTTTTTACTTTACATTCGCGGTAATTTTTCCTTTATTATTAACTTATTCACTTATTTTTTGTCATAATTATCTATTTTGATATATGAAAATTTTATATTTAAAAAATAAATTTTAAATTATCTTATTTACGTTTGCGCTGATTTGTACGGGTTATCTACAGGTTTCCACCCCTTTCTAGCCAGGGTAGGACTAAGGATTATATTTAATGAGTTCGTCCACAAATAAAGTCCTATAACCCAGGTGAGAGTAGAACTCGGCACTCTACGTGTACCATGTTACTAACGCTTTAATATACATGACTAACCTGAGCACCTAATTTAAAATAACAAAAAAATAAATAAAGTTACATAAACTAAAATCAAAATAATTTGTTCTTGGTCTTCTTCACACATATTTATATTGTACAATACAAACAATACAATGATATATGTATCTACAGAAAAATATAACAAATACAATTATTTTAACAGCGATAGATACAGGAGACACCACCTTGTATTGTATATATATACATATATTCAATGTACTTATTTTCTAAATAATAGCAAAGAGCATATTTAAAAAGAGTAATACTTAGTCTGTCATTTTGAAAATGTTTTTGTCTTCCGAAAGCACCCTGATCAAATCAATTCGGTTGAGTAATAATAGGAATATTTTAGTTGGACAGCAGTTTTCGAGGATCTGTAGGTCAATAAAGATAGATAGAAGAAGAGTAGAAGAGAACAACGAAAATTCGAAGAATCAAATCTGAATCAAAAATCGTTGAAAATGGAAGTACGAGAAAATAAATGATATTGTCCTAGAAAAGTATCTGAATGGCCTTGGGAAAGAAAGCAGAGGGTGAAATTATTTTTGACCGGATGGTCAAGGAAAGTCTTATTGGTCCTTCGTTTTGTTTTTTGTGGTATTTCACAAAAGGGTGGCCAGTGCTTTCGCCATTTCTAGAACCCTCCAGTTTATGAGGCTATAACCTATTAGTCTGTCTCGAAATAATACAAAGGACTAAATAAATATATATTTTGAATAATACGAAGTTTAAAAAGTAGGCATCTATATGAGCAAGTTATTTTCTTAATAACTGAGTTAAGTAGGAATCGGTATAAAGACTATCTCAAATAGCGGTTTTATTTATTCCTATTAAAGTTCAAACATATTACTTACTTGCAATATATAATCTCTTAACGTGCCCAAGAATAAAACCATGATGATACTTAAGTGCACTAGTTTACCTAATAACTCTACCTCCTGATAACTATTCAAATGAATATTAGACTAACAGTGTATGACGTATTCACTAGCCTGGAGGACAAGGTTTACTCTCTTTCCGGCCCGTTTGACCAACGCATGTGCACTCACATTCCTCTCAATCTTAATAAATCAACTCAATGACTCAAGTTGCTTCATTATTTCCTTTTTAAATATTATTAGGATTAGATGCACAGATTATGAAATAGGTTTTGTTAACAATTGAAGTTTTGAACAGTGCTCTTACTATCGGAAAGGCAGATATGGCGAAGCTGCTTTATTGAAATAAAA